>JALMQS010000828.1:3164093-3394632 GCA_024734495.1 Forficula auricularia | reverse complement strand
CGAAATGAGACGGAAGGTCAAAAATGAAGATTCTAGACCAGTGATACTCAACCTTTTTTTATTGCGGCAGCACTTTTAACAATTTCAAAATTTGGCGGCACACTAATAGTAAGATAAGTTTAAAAGAATTTTACTTACCAATAATACACTGTGTTACTGTGTAAAATAGTTTATGATAATAATTTTATATGTAAAATAAAATAATATGTACTACAAAGACAACATAATGTTTATTAATTATAAATAATTATAAGAATACATTTAATGCGAAATTTGAACTTGTTAATTTTTGATAATTTGGTTTATATTTTGTCGTAAAAATGATAATGCCACTCTCATTTCGTCATCTACATTTAAAAGTCTCGGTCTTTTTTTCGTTTTTATATTGGTTAATGCTGAAAATCCGATTTCCCACAAATAAGATGTTGAAAAGTGTAATAATATTTTTAAAGCTTTTTTGGCTCTTATGGGATATCGCATCTAATGTTAATCCAAAATGAATTAATTGACTCTTCCGAATGTTTTGAAAATAAATCTCGATTATCAAAAAGCGAAATTAGTTCTTCCTCTTCATTCAAAGTTAATTCATATACAGACGTATCCGTTATCACAAATGGATTACGAACCCAATCAATATCTAAATTTTTGAAGAAGTATATAAATTTATATATTTTTAAAGCTTATTTATTTATGCAATTGGATGTTGATGAAAGCAGTCCACGGTGGTTGTAAAAAAATAACTTATTTATTTAGTTTTACATTAAATTATGTGATCTGAATGGATGAACTGGAAAAAATAATAACTCATTAGATAGAAGTACATACAAAATAATTTTTATTGTTTGCATTTCTAAAATTTGGCGGCACACAAAAGTGCCGCGGCACAGTGGTTGAGAATCACTGTTCTAGAACTTTGAACCAAACTCAACTAACATCACTAAACTTTAGTTGCCTCAAAGTTATTCAGCCAAACGCGTTTTAACTAGTAAGAACGTGTCTTAATAAAAACGCGTTTTTACTGCAATATATATATATATATATAAACATAGATAGATAGATCTAAATAAATGGTACATATATAATGTTGACTTTGTAAATACAACTCTAAGGATCTTGAATAAATAATGATTCAACAGCAACAATTAATTTGTTGTAGGGGGAATGTTTTTAAATGAGTTTGTTAATTAATATAAACTGAATTCTCAACTGCTATATTCTTATATTCAACTCTATTATCAGAGAGAGAGAGCGAAAAAATAACCCATATTAAGGGAAAATTCTCGCAGCTTCATTTGTTACTTTTCATAATTATTATCAGAAGGGAATGTAATTAACCTTCATCTGTAAATTTGAATGAAAAAAATGTTTTCTTTATTTAAAAAGTTTTTTATTAATTTAATTAGGAAGATACTCGAAAGTTTTTCATTTTATTATTATTCTAACACACAAAAAATGTTTCATTCTTTTAGTATTACTAAAGATGGTGGTGTATTTACTATAAATAAATAAATATATAATAATTTTTCTAAAGAAATAATTTTTTCCATTAGTTTGACAAATAATCCTAAAAGAAGAAAGAATAATAAATACCTACTAAACATTTAATTAAGTTTTTGAAAGAATTATTAGAGGTATTAGTTAAAGTTAGGAATTAAAATAAAGTTTTGAAAAAATTTGTTACTCACCCAACGTATCAGAGGCTAACATCCAGAACCAAGCCTGGCTACCTGAAATAGAAAAAAATAAAATGAAATAAATTTAGGTAAACATCGTTTTTTAGATGGTTCAGGTGGTTTTTGACCATTTTCTCAAAAAGTACTTTATCGATTTCGTTCAAAATTAAATTAAGTTATTAATAATTAATTGTTTTATAATATTTATGAATTTCATATTAAAAAAAAAAATCCATGGAGTTATTTGCGTTTTTTCAAATTGACTTCAAATAAACTACCCTCTAAAATCAAAATTTCTAATAATAATTATTTGCAATGAGAGATAAATAAAAATAACACACAGATATGAAATTTCAATTGATTTAAATAATTATTTAATGAAAAAAAAAAACTTTTTGCCATTTCTAGTTGATTCGCTCCTGAGAGAAGAAATTGAATCTTTTCATACAATTTCTTTTAAACTACATTATCAAAATGCTATTTTCTTATATAATAGCGATACTGTGAACCTTCAGATTGATGAAATCGATAAAATCAGATCGTTTTCTTTCCCATTTATATTTTTTTTGGTCTGTTTTATCAACAGGCTGGGTCGCAAGTCACCCGGCATCAGCTAGTCATTTGTTACGGTTTTCTAGCTTTTTACCATTTTCTTAAAAACTAATCAATCAATTTCGTTCAAAGTTGAATTTAATTATTAATAATCGATTGTTTTATAATATTTATTAATTTCATATTTTTAAAAATTATTTTAAAGTAGTAATAAGCAATTTTTCAAATAAGACTTCAAATAAACTAGCCTTTTAAAATGCAAGTACTCTAATAAAAACTATTTGATATAAAAAGATAAAAGAAAATATTTCATAGATATGAAATTTCAATAGATTTAATTGAATATGTGATGAGTGATGACTGACGAAAAAAATAAACCCTTTTGCCATTTCTAGTCGACAGTGAAGAAACTGAATGTTTTCATAACATTTCATTCTTAATTGAAATGCTATTTTCTTATATTAGAATGATTACGTGAACCTTCACATAGATTAAATCCATAAAATAAGACCGATTTCTTTCTCATCTATAAATCCTTTTATCTGTTTTATGGTGAGGTTGAGACACAAGCCTTTCGGCATAGGGATCACGTCATTTCATCAAGCTCATTCAATATACCCTAGTGAAATATCTTTTAACATTTTTAAATGTAATAAATAAATAAATATAATAAATAAATGAAATAATGTAAATATACTATTATACCATCACCAGCATGACCCTGGCGTCCACAAGAGGCATCAGAGGTCAGTGCAAAGCAGTAAAATAATTAAAAACGTTAAGGCAAGTTTATTTAAAATGGATTTAAAAACTATAATTTATATGATATACATATGTAACGATTTTGATTGTTTTATTTTAATATATTCAGTGGAAAATTTTCAAGGGTGCAACATCGTATTATTGCTCAGGCGGCCAAAGATCAACAATTTCCTCTAAAAGCTCACTTTTTAATAAATTTCTTTAATAACAAATTACAGATTTTTATGTTGGGCCACTAAATATTTAAAAACTAACCCCTTCTTCAGCTGCTAAAAAATTCTATAGATCCAGGAGAATAAGTTCACGAGAGACTCTCGCGTAGTCACCTTGTAATGTAATTGCAATTTTAAAACTCTTCATATACAATACGAAATTTATTTTACTTTCATGTGTGAATAAATCTTATTAAATATATTATTTTTTTATTAAAAGATAAACATATTTTCATTTGTGTATAGATCAATAGTCTATTTTTTTTTCTTATTTTTTTATGGCCGAAGTTAGGGGGGGAAGTAGGGCAGTGCCTCCCACTACAAAACTCACCCCCCCCCCCGCCCCTAGAGAAATCAATTAACTTTTTAGTAGAATTGACAAATTTTGGAAGTAACAAAATAATTTACATAATAATGGAGTTTCAATTTTTCTAGAGGAGGGGGGGGGCTTTGCCCCCTTGACTCCCGTCCACTACGATCATGGGCTAGTAAACATTTTATTTTTATTTTATTTACTATTTAAGCTATGCAATTGTTTTTTTCACTTATTGGTATTTAGAATATGTCTGATAGCTGTTGCAAAGTAATTTTCAAACATAATTACTTTGTATTTGCCTAGTGGATGGAGCAAGAATTCAAAATCTATGGAGAGAGGAGAATCTAAATTATTAATATATTTATTTATTTATTTATTAAACCATTTAATTTAATTTTAAATGAGAATTAAAGAAAAAATTATATTCTGTTAAGAAATGGCGAATTTCGATCACTACTGGAGGTGAGAAGAAGCAAGGGTCCTGTTTGTGACCCTTTTAAGCCCTGAAGAAGGGGGAAATTTCTCCGATAATATAAAAGATTGTTGATGAAGGTCGAACCTACCTCATAATTTCTCTTTTATTAAGGGATTCAAGCTGTAAAACCTGGATTTCTTCGTTAATAAACGCAAATTGCTTAGAATTATTTATTTCTCCAATCATGTATAATTAATAAATTTATCTCTTATTATCCATTGAAAATAATTGGATAATAGCGTCCTATTAAATTGTTCCAGTAGCTTACATTCCAGGATGGATGTCAAATTATGAAGCGTTCTCTTAACGAGAAGGCAATAGACTGAAATGCGAAAGAGGGGACGAGAATAAGGCCAAAGGGGTGGATGGAATCCAATACAAATTCAGAGAAGGTCCCCGCCATTTCTCTTAATTGGACTACATTATAATACAAGAACTATTCGAGAGGGCGCTTAGCAAAATTACACCACTTAACATCCAAAGGGATTATTCAAACTTAACAAATAAACTCCTCCGCACTCTCTCTCTGCCTATTTATATTTCTATGATTTGTATATTATTCTATTTCTATAAATATATCGCATGAATATTGAACGTTACCGCAGCAATAATAGAATAATCACTGGGTAGCGAAATAAATGGTTATTTTTTACACGTGACAGGTAGCAAGGCAGTAAATGAATATGAGTTTGGGGTACAAGGTGATTTAAAACCACCCGTGCCAAATATATACATAAATATTACAACGGAATAAGTTATAATTTTCTTTTTGGGCACCTAATTTTCACACAATGAGAGAGATATGGGTAGATAGATCATAGAGGCCTTAATTGCAGAGGCTCGGCGGCTTGAGACCCCCTGGCCTTTGAAATGTAAGGGGGGGGGGGGGATCTTCCCTACCCATGGACCATATGTCGTCTGCTTTTTTGTAGTGAAGTCTTTTCTTTAAAATAAAGTATATTAAATATCTATTAATATTTCGTTCACTTTTTTAACTGTTAAAATGTATATCAGTGGCTTGCGTTCCTTTGATGCTGTGGATGCGGGGCATCCCAAAAATTTCTAAACTGTGTGTCATAAAAAATTATAATTGGAGGTAAGTGTCTCAAGGGTCTGGACTAGTTGCCCGGAAAGCATACTAGTGCTTGGGTTCGACTCCCGAGGGGACAAAACCCTCCTACATGCAATATAAACTTATCTATTAATATCTTTGATAAATGACCAAAACATGTTCATAAAATTAATTGATTCATGTCACAAGTTGATTTTGAGAAAAAACTCAATCTTTCTTTCTCAAATAGATACTCAATTCTTTACAAAAATTATAATGTTCAATTTGACAAATAACGAAAAATTCTATGATGCTGTAGTGGACGAAATTTTATGAAAAAAAAGCGAATAATAAAAGAAAATTTTAAAAAATCAAGGTTATTTTTTGGACAGCATCCATTGGTTGAAAAGTCACCATCCGCCACTGATGTATATAATTATTATTATATATATAATAATATAATATTATATAAAATAATTTCATTAGTTCATTTTATTAAAATGTTTCATTTGTACTCTATTGCTACATTTTAATAAAAAATTTCAAATTGAAGGAGACAATAAAAGAGTGTGTCTTCTGCTGGAATTATAAATTTTATTTATTTATAACGATAACACACTCTTTTATTGTCTCCTTCAATATATAAAAATTCTGCTACTCTCGGCAAAAACTTCCAATTTAAAAATTTCAAACATTTCATCCATCTTTTTTACTTTATTTTTTCTGAGCCTCCCCCCCCCCCCCCCTATAGGAGAGTCAACCCATTTGAACTTTTTTTTTAATTTCACCAATATTGGCTTCCGGAACTAATAAATAATAAAGTAATTACAAAAGTGATAGATATATATATTAGAAGTATTTTCCCTTTAAAAAGTTTCAACTTTAATTTCTCTTTTTATTTTGTGTTATTGTGATAATAGACAGAGACTATTCGTATTTTAAACTCTTTTTGAACTCAGGAGTCCATAAAGGTGAAAAAAAATATGTTGCTATTAAGCATCTTAAATATAGTTTTCATTAAATACAAACTCAAGTTGATTTTTTTGAATTAAAAGATATCAAAAAATGGAATTCTCAAGAAAACATTACTATACTTCATCTATTTTATAAAAATTGATGTAAAATAGTTGCTTGGAATCTTTAAAATCTCGTTCAGTTCTTAATATTATGAAAATAGAAAAAAACAAGAAAAAGTTTTATTTGGCAACGATGTATGTGTATTACTTATCCATGTGCAATCTTGTTCAAAAATTACTTAACTGTTACAGAAATATTTAATGAAAAACAAGAAATATATCAAATTTGTAGTATAAGTACAAGTCGAGGTCATTGACTCATGCGCATTAATATTCCAATATATCTCCTATTGGGACAAGAAGAATTTTAAGTTAATGGTCTAATCAATGTATGTCATAAAATAGGAATCAATAGAATATTATAGATTTTTTTAATGGGAATTTATTTATAGGTGTTTATTTGCGTGGCTCTGCTGATTAATCATGACGAATTAAACACGAAGTGATATTAAAAAGAAAGGGGGAAAATATTTATTTTCTACTAAAAATAAAATACAATTAAGTCAACTTTTAGAATATTTTTCTAATAACTCATTAGGCTGGCTTTGCAGCGAGTTGAAATATTGAATTCATTCGGAAATTTTCAATTTTAATGGAGTTTTGATGGAGAGGCAGCACAAGTTTAATGAAAAGAAAAAAATTATAATAAAATAATTTATTGGAAAGTCATTTTAAGGATGTTCTTTCGCGACAATCCACACAAAAAGTTTTAGTTTGAAGACCCCTGTGTTAGTGTATTAAAAACAGTGCATTATGATGTAGTTTATTTTATTTCAAGAAACTCTAATATGGTAAATTATTGAACCACAAAGCTTTAATGTTATTATAATCAATCATGTTATATCTTTGGGCTCTATGATATAGTCATGTAGATGGCCTTATCAGTTTATTTTTTATCCTTTTTAATCAATTTTAAAATAAAATCGTGTTTTTTAGTATATTTGAATTTAATCTTTTAAACATTTTATTTTGTAATTTTTATTTTTACCCACCAGTCGCGTGAATGAAGCTATAAATTTTTTAGCAGTATGTCTCAAATGATAATTTATATGACTATTTGTTGTAAATTATAAACAGCTGGTATATTCAATAATAACGTTTCTATTTAATCTGGAACTAATTGAAAATATTTTCTTTTGGCGAGAGTAGTAGATTTTTTGATCAAAAAAGAGAAATCACTGCGTTTGTCCACAGTTAGCCAGTCCTATTACGACAAAGCAAATTTATCTGCATTAAATCGGGTATTTAAACCCATGAAAAATATCAGATAAAATATATCCAATTAAAAATACTGATTAGGAAGGTTACATCTTCGAAACTATAGTTTCAAACAGATAAATTATAGATGTATTAGGTTGATGCATAATTATGGAACGTTTTTTAAAAATATTTTTATTCAGCAAAAACAATAGTAAAATTTAACAAAAACATGTTTAAATGATTATTTGGGAACGTATTCACCATCTACTTCAATAACTGCTTCCCATTTGCGCTCGTGGAATCGACCGACTGCCAAAGTCGGTCGATTCCACGGGCGAAGAAGTCACGATTCTTGGAGGCAATCCACGCTTTGACATCAGCTACCAAGTCATCCAAATCGTCGTAGATCTTAGTCTTTTGCCAGTTTTTCAAAGAGCGGTTGATGTGATAGTCCGTCGGTGCTTCGGTCGGTGAGTACGGCGGATGTGGGAGTAGATCCCAGCCCTTATTGGCGATGAATTCTACGTCCCGACGCTCAACATGTGGACGTGCGTTATCGTGATGGAACACGATGTGGTTCTTTTTGCTCGAATTCGAACGCGATCAGCATTGTTTTCGGAGTTCGTTGAGATCGCTAAATGACTGTGCTGCGTTCCATCCTTTCTCGTAGTGGTAGAGCATAACGAATATCAATATGGTTTTCGACACGCATTTTTATTAACATAATATGACGAATATCAATATGGTTTTCGACACGCATTTTTATTAACTATAAATAGAGAAGATTGTTTTTATAAAAAAAATAAACAAAACGCCATTTTTGGTTAAAGAAAAACGCGGCAATACAAACGTTCCATAATTATGCATCAACCTAATATATGTAAGCAGAAAACAACCTCATTTATTTCTCTTAAAAGACAAGTCTTTTACTTTCACATTTATATTCTATAAAATATAATGGGAAAGTATTGCGATGGCCAGCCTGGGTCCTGATTCTTTAAGAGCTTGTGTCTCAGAGATGAAAAAAGTTAGTTTAATTTTGTAACTTCAAGGTGGAAGAAATCGTTGCCCTTAATAGTTGGAAACATGATTTAGAACATAAAACTGGAAATTGTGGTCCCCAGAGGCCAAAAAGGGGTCCAAAATCCATTGGTCAGTGCGTATGTACGTATGTACCACCCCTGCGTTTCGCAACCACAAGTCTCAGAGCTACGAAATTAAAAACTTAAGCTCGATATAGGCTAGAAGGAGTAGACCATGCTTTTGGACCTCTGCCGCTTCCGATTGGCCTCTCTCCCTTCTGCTGTCCGCACTAGTCGCGGTAGGCGGGTGTCCCGGGGTGTTGGGCCGGGTGCCGACGGCCCATATTATATTATCCAGGGCTGTGGGCGGACACACGACGGGAGGATCAAAAGGCACGACGCCGTTGTCCGATGTCTGGCGGACGATTAAAAAAATCTCCTAGGGTGGAGCTGGAGTATTTATACTCCAGTGCCGCCGGAGATCGTAAACCAGACATTGTGATGGCAGGGCCGGAAGATCGGGTGACGGTCATTGATGTCCAGGTGGTCTCCGCGCTCTCCGGACTGGAGGTTGCCAACAAGAACAAAATTAATTATTATAGTTGCAACTCCAGTCTGGTCGGGAATATCGCGGAGAGGTTCGGAGTCGCCGCAGGTGCTGTCACCATTTTGGCTTCGACAATATCGTGGAAGGGGGTGTGGTGTGTCCGGTCCTTCAGGGACCTGCGCGCCCCGGGTGTCCCCAAAACTAGATTAAACAAAATGACACTCAGGGCGATGTTAGGCTCCCTTTTTAACTTTTCTAATTTTATGAGGCGGACTTTCAGGACGGGCTTAGTTGATTAAAATTGAAAGTTTAAATTTATGTGCATTGCTGGGCTGACCATCTTCGACAAATGACTTTCTGCAGTGGCCGGCCCATTTTAAACGAATTTTAACGTTTTTTAACATTAATGTTAACTTTTATTTATTTATTTTTTCAATTATTATTATTTTTTTTTTTTTGTAATATTGTATTATTCTTGCTTAATCGCAGTGCACAGTTGTGGGGCGCTTTTGGCGCTCCCAACTCTCTGGTCTCGGTTCTGGTATTCTACTGGCGCCCATATATACATTGACATTTTACCAATAGCCACAACATCTGGCATAATTTTTGGACGCCTGATGAGGTGTTACAACCTAATTTGTAAATAAATCTATTTTCTTTCAGTAAAGGGCTGCCCCCTCTGCGTGGCACAATAAATCAGTCATTGAAATCGGAAGACCGCAAGTGGACATTTACATAAAAGATTTTTCGTTTTTTTTTATTTTCTCAAAAACGGCTCCAACGATTTTTTTTAAAGCCTATATCAAGCTTAAGTTTCGAATTTCGTATCTCTGAGACTTATGGTTGCGACACGGATAAATTCTTACGAACGTAAACATCAACTTCCGGTTTTTCTATTTTATCCAAAATCTTGTTATTCTTCTTGAAGCCTCTAGATAGCTTAAGTTTCAAATTTAAAGGCTCTGCGACTTTCCGAAGACGAGATATGAACGATTAAAATATTTATTTTACGACACTCCTAATTTACAACCCCTTGCTTTAATTGCACAACTATTAACTCATGACACTTGATAATTACACAAATTTTTTAAAAAATCGTTAGAGCCGTTTTTGAGAAAATAAAAAAAAACGAAATAAACGAAAGTGGGTGTCAATTATTAGTGTCGCGATGACTTCAAATAAATGAAAATGTGAAAGTCGTGTGTGAACACACCAGTTGATTCCCAATATATTCAGTTTTAACAATATATCAAAAAGAGTCAATTTCAAAAGCTCTCCAAGTTCATGTACCTATCCCAAAAGCGCTTGTCGCTGATTAGCTGAACTGTAAGCTTTACCCGATGACCTGTGCGTCGTAACTGATCCATTTCTTTATTGGATTTTGAAGCAAGCCCTCGCTTTAATAATAGAAGAAGAGAGAAATTATAAGAGCAAATATCAAAACCCGATGACCCCCTGTTTCGCTTTTTTGTTCGTACGCTCACAAATTCAATATTCTTTTGAAGCTGGGATATTTTTATATGGCTTTTTTATTGCTAAAAATAAATCGAGCATCGGAGAAAAGAAGCAGCAAAATAACAACAACACCTGCACTCTGCCCAAGACAATGTTCCCTTGCCTCATTTTCATTTGTAATAATAGATTGTTCTGTTTGCTTGGCACTTTCTAATCTACGAAAAATGACCTCGGAAGGGATTATAAAGAATCTATTAAACTTGAACAACCAAGTGTTGTTGCCTCAAAGCAAAACACTTCACTAATGGTAAGCGGGCGGGTGAACCGAGCTGAGCTCAGATTAGCCAAGTGGAAGAAACGGCAATGATTCATTAAATTAACACTTTTTCACTTGTTAAATATGGCCTTTTTATGAGATTTAAGTCCGAGATTAATTAAAGAGATCAGGGAGTTACATCACTTAGCGATTAAATAAGCTCTGTACAAACCTAAGTTACTTTTTAAAAAAAAACATTTATTAAAATATTCTACTCTAAAAAATAAATAAATAAATAAAAATAAACAAAAAATCGTAATTGACATTTAGAATAATGAATTAATTATTGAAGGAGACAATAAAAGACTGGAATTATAAATTTTATTTATTTTATTATATTATTTTTATTTATTTATTAGCGTTAGGTATAAATAAAATATATACTTCCAGCAGAAGACACACTCTTTTATTGTCTCCTTCAATATATAAAAATTCTGCTACCCTCGACACAAAAACTTTCAATTTAATTAATTATTCATAAAGAGAAATCAAAGACGTTGTTCTCTGCTTAATGAAAATAAATAAATAAATAATATTTGAAAGGAAAGGAGGAAGGATTCCAATAAATTACACTTTATTTTATATGTGTTAATTTTTTCTTTCTTCACTACCTCTGGGCTGCCTTCCATTACTTTCAATTAAAATAAATAAAATTCTTCCAAAACTTAAGTGACTTAATTTTTTAATTATTTTTATATTGAAAGGTTTTTTTTAGTCACAAACTAATAAAAGACAATAATTTCAATTAATTATTATTATTTATTTTATTGATTCACTAAACAATTTCGGTCACCAATGGTTGACCATTTTCAGTAGTAACTTTCGTTCAAGATCTGGAAATTGTCACTAAGTAATTTAGGGTCAAAGAGGATTGTCTTCTAAAATATCAACATGTTTGGGAACAAAATTACGACACACAACAACTCCAACCAACATATCCTACCTGTTTGTGACACAAGTTACAACGTATTTTTTATCCTAGAAAATTAATTTTTTTTAAATATTTTGGTAAAAAGATACTCCCTAAGTATAATAATTAACGACACAACAGTTTCTAGTAGTAGCAGAAGCCATTTTATCTACATTTTTAATTGTCGCTGTTTCCACTAACCATTTTCATTTGTAGTCATTTATCAATACAAACAGCTAATTTACAGACACCAGTAAAATTATGTTTATTAATAGTTGAGAGTAATCATAAATCACCAATGTCAAGTTCAGCGTGTAGAAGAACCTCTCTTCAGCATACTACTGAAGAGTCCTATAACCAGTAATAATATGCTGTTTTGAATTGTAGTTTTGGAGAATAAGAATAAAAAAAAAATCTAAAAACTTCCTGTCACAATTGATTACTATTGCGTAGAAAAAAGGGGATATTGAAATATTATAAATACAGTAGAACCTCGTTTATCCGAACTAACTGGGACCAAAGGTAAGCCGGATAATCCTGATATATGGTTAATAAAATCAAAAAAAATCCTCAAATAAGCGAATTTGAATTTATTTCGATAAAAAAAACATGTTTATATCAAAATTACATAGAATTGTTTAAAAAAATAGATAGGTTAAAAAATATCAAAATTAAAGCGAATTTTTGGTGAAATTATAATTACATTCTTGCTATCAAAGTTAAAAATTATTATCTTTGTGAACATTTATTAAAATAAAATTGTCTACAAATTTGATCCGGATAATCCGGAGGCCCGGATAAATGAGGACAGGATAAACGAGGTTTTCGTGTATTCGATTCAAGAGATCTACCGGAATCGCTATATTTGTGAACTTGGATATTTATGGAAATGTTTAATTCTAGAAATATTATAAATTTCTGGATCACCATTAAGGAAGAAACCGCCTCGGCTTCTAATTTCAATCATATAAATATTAACTAAACACGCGAATATAGAAAAATAAAATCCACGTAACTTTCAAGTGCAGTGGTAAAGTCCTATAGTTAAGGAGCGGTAATTTTTTTTGTACACAAAAAAAGTGAAATAAAACAATATAAAAATAATCTACTATCAATAATTAAATCTTTCGATGATTTTTACGTCATTTATTTAATGAGGTCCATCCTATTATAGGAAATAATCCCGATGATGGATGAAGATGAGTTTTTGACTCGAAAGGCTTGATGGAAAGATATCGGAGGAGCGCCGATGTCGTCGATTTTCTTCAGAGGTGAAAACCTCTCTTGGTGGCAATAAGCCGTGAAATTTGCTTTCCCAAAATAAGAATTGGCCCGGAGGCTTGTGAAAAATGCTTTTAAAATAAGAAATTGGCCGGAGGCCCATTGAAAAATGCTTTCAACAAAATAAATGGCACGGAGCTGAAATTTATTACTTCTTCGTGGTTACAAGATTTCGTACAGCTTTGTTTCTTCAATCGTTCCAAGATCGACGACGGAGGGGGGGGGGAACTCTTGGAGAGCGTAAAACAGCTCTTCACACAGTGAGGGCTGAATTGCAACTGCCTCGCTAATTACGGCGCTTCTTTTCGCAGCACGCCGATTTAATTGGTAATTAAAATTCGATTGGTTGATAATTTTCCCTAGATCGCGCTCGATTAATTATAAAAAGGCGTGGTCTTCTTCTTCGCTAATTAGTCTTTCATAAGCCACGAATCGATTAACATCGAAAAATAAGTACATTTCTAATGGAAAAAAAAAGCAGAAAATCGATCCCTACATTCTCCCCTTTCTCAATCAAGTTACGACTCGGAACTTATAACCAATCATCTTTTACATAGTTAAATATTTCAACTAAAATTAATTTAGTTATTGTCTTTTCTTCTTTAAAACCGTTTAGAGTATTTTAACTTAATCATAAAATACAGAATTATTATATTTTTTTTTACAATGAAATAGCACTTAAAAACTAAACTTAACTATTGTTATTTTTTACAAAACAAATTGATCTTGAAAATTACTTGAACAAAACAAAAACAAATTTTATGCTTAAACTTAGTGTTTCTTAATTGTCTATTTCTTTGATTTTAACTTAAAAACTAACACTTTTCCGCACACTATTTTTCACTTGCACTTAAATTAACACTTTTTTTTTTTTTTTTTTACACTTTTATAATTAACACAACACTTCACTTGGGTATCTTCTTGAACACTTAATATAGTCTGAGGTAAGGGACCGACATGGGTTTTAACTGGTATTGAGGGGTAATTGAAATTAATTTATCAGATTTAAGACCACTAAACTTTGTAACGTCATAGGCTGCGTAATCATTCTGGCTTTTGATTCTAATTTTTCTTCGTAAGTTCCCCAATTCTTCTTGCTTGAAACCCCTTAATCTTGTCTTTGTTCATAGGTGAATTTGTCCCTTGACCATCTTCTAAATGACTTTCTTTATTTGAGATATCTTTATTTTCTTCTTTCAAAGCGTTAGCTGTTTTCGCAAAATAACTGTCTTGATCTGATAATTTCTTGTGTAATTCCCTGTTTTCGTGTTTAATTAAATTTATAACTTCGATTAATGAATTATTTTGATCTATCAGTTCGTTGTTCATAATTTTAAATGGTTAATTTCGTTTCTTTGAATTTTTTCTTTCTTCGTTAGAGACTTCTATTTAAACTGTTCAATTCCTTTTTCATTGACTGAATTTCGTGTTTTAATGAATTGTTTTCCATGCGTAGTTCATCTATTAAATGAGATTCTGTTTCCGTTCTTGTTTTACTAATTTTATTAACGTCTATGTTTTTAATAATTTGAATGTCATCTTGTCCTATTTTAATTTCGGCCTGATCTATGGAATCGATTCCTAAAAATGCTTGTTCGTCTATTGTTTCGTTTGGAACTACATAAAATTTAATATTAAAATCTTCGTTGTCAATTCGTATGGTCGTTTTAAAATATCCTTTACTTCTGGTTCGTGAAAATGCAAACCCATTCAGAATAATATTTGAATCTGTTAATTGTGGTGAACCTAGCTGTTTGTGGATGTCTTCGCTCATGAGCGATAAGCCTGCACCGGTATCTGCTCAAGGCGTTAATCTTGTGGTTGCTTATTGAAATGATCTTGTGATTGGATTTCGTTTTTTGACTATTTACTGTAACTATGTTCATGGGTGGGTCTTCTTTGGTGATTAGGTTTTCGTTTCCACCCTTACTGCTAACTGGCTGTCTATTGCATGCATGATTTGCTATGTTTGTTGACTTGAAGGTGATTTCTGAATACAATTTTAACTTTTCTTTAAATTCTTTTAATGTTTTTGCCCCGTAAAGTATTACTTTATTAGGACTAATGTCTTGTATGCCGTCGAAAATTATATACTCTATTACTGCCTTGTCTTCTAGGTTGCCCCTATTGGCTATCTCTTTTTCATAACAAGTATTCATAAACATGCTCACCCTTTTGCAATTTTCTTCTGGCTAGCTGTTTATGAATATCCGCGCTGCTGCTTGCAATGAAATTCTTCAACAAGGCCTCTTTTAACTTATCCCACGTATTAATGTTTCTTTCACTTTCTACGAATAGCCTAGCTAGTCCAGTTATTAGCCGTCTGCCAAGGTAAATAGTTGCAAGTTACTCCAACTTTGAATACTTGCTTCGGATTCTATGTCCTGCACCCATCTTTCTATTGAATAACTGTCTGTTCCGTTGAATTTTTTATTAGTGGTTCTACGTCCCTAAAATTGATTGGACTGTGTTCCATGACTGTATAGTGGTCTTATAACTGATAAGAGGGATAGGTGTGTAGGTGTGCAGTGAAGTTGTCGGCTCTTACCTCGTTAGTTAATTCTTCTGTCGTATTCCTGCTGCTACTCCTATGGGTGGCTGGTTCAGCTGTCATCCGCGAGTGGCGCTGCCGTCGTCGTGTTGTCTGGCCTTCGTTCGATCACTTCAATCGATAGCCGCTGCTGCTGCCGCAGCTGCAATCGCCTGCCTTCGCTCGTCAGCAGCTTGCCGGGCGCGCGGTAAATGTGTTTGCCCGCGCAAAAACGGTCGGTGCCTCGAGGCGAGTCGAGACAAACCTCCTCGGGTCCGAACCGAGATGGTCCAGCTCCGTCCGATAAAGCCTTTAACGAATCCGGACGAGCCCCCAAATTTATAGGGAAATAATCCCGATGATGGATGAAGATGAGTTTTGACTCGAAAGGCTTGATGGAAAGATATCGGAGGAGCGCCGATGTCGTCGATTTTCTTCAGGGTGAAAACCTCTCTTGGTGGCGTAAAGCCGTGAAATTTGCTTTCCCAAAATAAGTGGCCCGGAGGCTTGTGAAAAATGCTTTTTTAAAAGCAGAAATTGGCCGGAAGCCCGTGAAAATACTTTCAACAAAATAAATGGCACAAGGCCCGAAATTTATTACTTCTTCGTGGTTACAAGATTTCGTACAGCTTTGTTCTTCAATCTCGTTCCAAAGTCGACGGGCGAACTCTTGGAGAGCGTAAAACAGCTCTTCACACAGTGAGGCTGAATTGCAACGCCTCGCTAATTACGGCTTCGCTTCTTTTATAGCCGCCGATTTAATTGGTAATTAAGGTGATTGGTTGATAATTTTCCTAAGTCGCGCTCGATTAATTATAAAAAGGCGTGGTCTTCTTCTTCTGTTAGTCTTTTTCATAAGCCACGAATCGATTAACATCGAAAAATAAATTACATTTCTAATGGAAAAAAAAAAGCAGAAAATCGATCCCTACACTATTTTTACCCTTCCGCTATTTTAGGTAACTTTCTTCTGTTCCATTTATCCTTCAGGATCCTAAAGAGTAATTGTGCAAAATATTGTACAAATCAGCTTAAAGATTTAGTTATTTTGATTTTTACCCCCCACCTTCCGCTATTTTAGGTAACTTTCTTCTGTTCCATTTATCCTTCAGGATCCTAAAGAGTAATTGTGCAAAATATTGTACAAATCAGCTTAAGATTTAGTTATTTTGATTTTTTTACCCCCCACCCCATTTAAGACATTCAAATGGTTCTTGAATAATAACTGTACAAAATTTAGCTCAAATGGGTTAAGATTTATTTTATTGAATACCCCACCATCACTGTTGGGTAAATGATTTTTGTCACATTTATTTCGCATGATCATAAAATCACTGTACCTACAACACTTACCCTTTAAAAGCCTCAAGAGTAAACTTCAAGTTTTAAGTGATCCGATTTCAACTAAAATCAACTGGGCTCTTAATTTCAGCATATAATGAGTAAATATTAAATTTCATTTTTAAATTCACTAGTTTTTGAGGTATAGCCTAGTCAAGATTTTGATCAGAGTCTCACTAAAAGACATTTTCAAATAATAATTAAAATTTCCGAAATTATTTTTTTTTTACAGGCCTTAATGCCAGGGATTCATTGAATTTTTTTATCAAGATCGGAGTTTTTTTTTGAAAAATTTTCAAAAAACAAACCCACAAAACACTACTTTTTTCATGAACGATTACAATAATTCTCTGTATTTCGTATGGAAAAGTAAAAAGATGAAGAATCCGAGTTTCTTTTTCTCTATTATTTTACCATACAGGGTATGGTCAAGTATTGTAATCGTGCATGAAAAAAGTGGTTTTTTCCTTCTTTTTTTTCAAATATCTCAAAAACTCCTGAAACTATTTTGATTAAAAAAATTGAGCGAAACCATGGCCTTTCGCTCTACAAAAAAGCCCAAATAAATGAACATCGAAAAAATTATATGTTTTGAGATAATAATTGTTTTGTCAAAATGTCTGTTGGTCTGTATGTCCGTCTGTTATTTAGTCTGTGCGTTACCAAATTTTTGTGGACGAGCTAGCTCAAAAACTACTGTGAAAATCGAAACCAAATTTCACACGTAGTTTTGGTCTATTGAGATTAAGATCTGATTAGATTTTGGTGCATATCGACCCAAAATTAAGGGGGTGGAGGGGGGTTAAAAATTAAAAATCTAGGCCGTTTGGGCAAACTCAACCAAGTTTTGTATACATAATCAGCGGACCCCCAGAAGATTAAAAATGCAAAAACTAACCGCCCTAAATGGGAGGGGGGGTGTAGGGTCAAAAAATGAAAATGTTGGCCATTTACCAAACTCAACCAAATTTTGTAAACATAATCAGAAGTCTAAAAATCCAAAAACTAACCGCCCGAAATGTGTGTGGGGGGGGGGGGTCAAAAAATGAAAATATAGGCTCTTGGACCAAACTCAACCAAATTTTGTATACATAATCAGTGGGCCCCCAGGAGTCTAAAAATGCAAAAACTAACCCCCTACATGATTATAAATAATTTTATTAAATATTAAATATAAGTGAGGGGCCAGGTTGTATGGCAAAGTCAAGTTGAAGGCCTCACCAGAACACGTCATCTTTTTTGTTTTACGTATGATACTAGTTTTGTTTCTAATGAATATCAATTTGAAATTTGAACAAAAATGTTATATGAACGGATTAAATGAACTTTGTGTTTGATTTAAATATTTTAATAATAGAAAAATTCGAAATGTTTCCGATTCATCGGAATATTTCTTCTTACTCTGTGAAGTGATATTAACCCAAATAAGAAAGAATAGTTTGTTTGAAATGACATTTGCCAAATATGATAATGAGATGGATGAAGGGGATATCTCATAATTTATTCTAGAATGTATATTAAAATAAACTAGAACTTTGTTTCAAAACAAGAAAACTAATTATCTTAAAGTTTTAGATGCCACCAATTTCAAAAATGTTTTTTTTTTTTTATATATTATACTCTTGTCATTATTATGTAAATTTTTGAAATTTTTAAAGACTTTATAAAGACACTGCGTTTTGACATGATGAAAGCACCCAATTCTAAAGATATTAAAAGTTAAGCACCCTGAGAGAAGGTTTGTTGATTTTTGTTGGAAATTTAATGACTAAATTTTTGCCTTGCACTCTATAGTGAAATTTTAATTTTTTTAATTTTTTTATTTTTCAGGTTGTCTTGCTTGATTCTCGGTGTTAGTCTTTGCTACGTTCGGTAACACATTTTTCGTTTACTTTGGTTACTTACTCTTATTAGTATTATCCTTTACTACTAAAGCGCATTTGTGCCTCCCTCTGTACCTACCTGTGTACCTATGTACCTATGTCTGTCCCCCCAGGGGGTGGGAGGTGGGGTCCAGGGTTGGGGGTTGTCAGGTAAAAAAGGGTATTTCTTTCTGTCTGTACCTATATCCAGGGGTTACTTAAGGGCATTTGTGGCTGTATATGTATATATACCTATGTATGTCCGTGCCCCATGAGGTGGGGGATGGGGTCCAGGGGCGGGGGTTTGAAGGTGGGCTCCAGGGCGTGAGGAGTCAGGGATGTGGGGGTCCACGGGTACTAAAGGGGATTTCTCTCTGTATCTGTACCCATATCACATCATACTACTAAAAGGCATTTGTGCCTGCCTCTGTATGTATCTATGTTCTTATGTATGTCCGTCCCCCAATTTACCAATTTAAATGAAATTATATATATATATAATTAAGGTTTTGTCTGTACATTGGAGTGGTGGTGTGAGTGAGAATGCTGGGTGGGTTTCGAGGGAGAGGGGGTCCAGGGTTAGCCCCCTGGCTAGTAAGAGAGGCCGCCGAAGGCGGAGCCTTGCAGCTAATAATTAAATAAAAGTATCTTCTTCAAATTAATAAAATACAATTAAATGAAGAAAAATTGTTTTCATTCACATCCACAGATTAATTGCAATCTCTTTTGAAAATAGTTGGTGGAAAGTGTTCAAAATTTACCAAGATTCAGTGTACGATACATAAATTTTGTTATTTGTTATTTGAGAATTTTTGACAGAGATAGAAACTTAACATTCATCATATAGTACATGTGTAGTTATTATTAATACAAATAGACTCCAAAAGTTCAGCTCATTCCATTCGATGGAATATTTGAACTTAAATAAACAGATCTTCGTTTTGGAAATATGTACAAATATTTTGACTCCAAAGCAATCTTGGGGCCGGTTGTAGGTCGCAAAGTAAATGCTTTTAACCACTAACAAACGGTAGATGGTGAAAGTGGCTGTCATCTCATTGGCCATCCCAGTGGCTCCATTTACCATCTATCGTTTGTTAGTGGTAAAAAGCATTTACTTTGCGAGATACAACCGGCCTTCAGTATACCTTTTCTTTCGTTCTTGTGTTATAATGGGTATCTGAATTCAGACACATATTATAGTAGACAGCAAAAAAACATTTTTACTCATAGATTTAAATTTCACCATTAAAAAATTCCTCGGCCAAGTTATACTATATCATCCTTATAAATTGATTTTTGATTCCTGGGATCAATTCCAAACTCTTCTGACATTTGATAAAAAATAACCATAAAATCTTCAATAGTAGATAATCTCGTCATTTTTCCAAGAAAGTCAAAATTCTTATTTTTTCAGCATAATTGAACATTTTACTTTACCTTACAGGGTATGGTATTTTGATTAAAAAATTGAGCGAAACCATGGCATTTCGGTCTATAAAAAAGTTCTAATAAGTGAACATCGAAAAAATTATATTTTTCGAGATAATAATTGTTTTGTCAAAATGTCTGTTAGTCTGTGCGTTACCAAATTTTTTATATTGTTATAAAAATCGAGATGTTTCCAAATCAAATCGAAATGGCTTCGTTCATAGATATTTGAAAATTACCCAGTCCAAAGTTAACAGTTTAACCATTAACCTGAAATCATACAAAATTGAAATGCAAAGAAGTGCAGCGAAAGCAAACTTAATTATATTTTTAGCTCGTTTATAGCATATATAGCATTTTTTCACTTTTAGCACTCTGCTTCACTATATTTTCAGTCTTATACATTCTAATGAGAATTTCTCTTTTTAAAAAGTGTCTATCCCGACTATTACTGTCAGATAATTTTAAAATCATATAAAGCTACAATTGAAAATGTTCTCAATGGGACAGTTATTTTGATATTAAAACTAAATTAATCTGACAAGTTTAACCGAAAAAATTATACCTATTCTTTAAACTTCAATGGTTATTTATCTCACAATTGAAATAAATGTAATAATTTCTATAAAATTTTTATTAATCAAATGGTGTTCACCACCAGTTCCAGTCACTACAGGTTGACTATCTACAGGAGTAAATATCGTTTTATTTTTTGAAAATTTTCAATAAAAACATCTCATTCTTCATTTCTTTTCATATATTTTACACTTAGCCATAGACATTAATTTGCATGATAAATAAAACTTGAAGTTTGAAAAATATTATTTACATAATCACTCAAGTTTTAGAAGAATTAAATATATAATATATGTTTATTCTGGCTAATTTCGCAAATAAATATGTGAATTTCAAATTAATTAATTGAGCCGTTTATTTTGAGAGGTGTAAGTCCATTTATTTTCGAATCGAGATATTGAAGGGTTTGGGTTGGATTAAATTTAAAAATATGGGTAACAGTTGATAGTAGAATAAAGTTTTGGGCTTTCTAAGGGTGTCAAATTTATCATCCCTATTAGCATAATTAACATTATTTAAGAAATAATATGTTTTTGATGGCTATGAATGGACTTAGGCCACTTTCAAAAACAATGAAATGACGTTTACAATTCTTAAGAAAACCTAAGTCCATAGGAAAAGTAAATTTCCCTTGAAATAAAAATAAATGTATACATTTTATGTTATAAAATCAAAAAAATATTCAATTTTTATTCTTTGTTAAATAATTTTTACATTAAAATTAATATTGTTTTATTAATTATTATTCAGTCTTCTACAGTTTTTGTATGCGGGGGGGATTTAAAATAACTATGGGGTGGAGGTGGTATATAAAGTAATAAATCCATTAAGTCCTTCTATTTTAGGTTTGTGAGTGATCTCGTTTTTTTGTATAGCAGTGCCAACTTGATAAATAGTATTAAAGTTTTTCGGTCTTCCCCTTTGCAGTAGTAAATTCAATGTTTTGAATGGTGCATCCTCATTCGTTGTAGTTTTGTAGAATAACTTATATGGATCGTTTCTTTGCAATTGGAATTCATTGCACATTGATAACTCAATTGCTATTTTGATAATTAAAGCTGGGATCTCATAAAATTTTATTGCATAATATTTTCTATATCCATTTGAAACTCTCACATGGGACTTAGGCCACTTTCAAAATAAACTTTTATATCATTTTATTAACCAGCAAATTTTCGTGTTAAAAAATCTTAATGATTTTAAATATATTAGTAACAAATTGCTTCAGAATGAAAAGATCATGTAAAAATGTAACTATTAAAGTAGCTAACTCGATTTTTTTGGAAAATAGACTTTAAGCCACTTTCAAAATAAACGGCTCAATTTACTATGTTAAAAGTTTTTCTTTGGAGACGGGCTGATAGATTTATAGCTGAGGATTGATTGAAAGGTTGTCCTTTTGAGTGAGTAGATTATATATAAAAAATTAAATTATAAACAATAAAAATTGTATAATACAGGGTGTTTAAGGAGGAATAGTAAGGAGGTGGTAATAGACGTATTGAAATAAAAAATGCCATATAACATGTGTCAAATTTTTATTGAGTACAGAGATACAGCTGAGTTCAATGCATTTTCGTTTCGTGTTTTGATACACCGGTTGCTATAGGCGTATTTATCGAATGCCAGCAGTAGAGTGTTGATGTTCAATTTGTGAAGTTGTACTTTAGTTTGCATTGAAGTTTTCATTGTGATTTGTTGGCCAAGTTTACTGTACTGTACGGTGTAAACATGCCGCACGTATTTACACATGCTGAGTATGTCGATATTGGGTTACATACTAAGAGCTGTATCTCTGTACTCAATAAAAATAGGACATTTGTTATATGTCATTTTTTATTGCAATTCGTCCATACTACCACCTCCTAAAAAATTTACTATTCCTTCTGAAACACCCTGTATATGTATATATTATAGTGATACCTAATAATAATAAGTGATGGCCAATCTCATTTAATTATTGAACCTGAAGAAGGAGGGAAGATCATCCGAAAATCGGGTTAAAAAAATTGTAAAATTAAAATTTTCCATTAAATACTTATTTTTGACGCTGGTAGTTTCATAAAACTTTCAAAAACTTAATATTATCCATAGGTTTTATTTTCTTATAATTTCCCGATTTATTTTAAATCTATTTCGGAAGACTGTAAGGGCCGAAAATGATATGAAAGTTAAAAAGATAGAAATTGTTGCGGCTAAGCCGTTATAAATGTGAGAGGCTGTCAGGAACAAATACTCTTTTTTTGGAAATAAACTTTTTATTTATTTCCTGAACTTCCATTCAATCTTCAACTATAATTAATTTACTCTTTTAAACAGAAAGTAATTTAATAAAAAAGATTTTATTTTCACAAGAGTAGCAGATTTGTTGATTCATAAAGAGAAATCTCTGAGGATGTCCTCTGTTTGATATATATAGTAGGTTGATGTCTCCTAAAGTGGTTAATTACGATATATGGTAAGCTTGCTAGAAAGAACAATGAAACGAATGTTTCTATATCCAATTGGGTAAATGAACCCATGAGAATTAACAGATAAAATATTTCTGTTTAAAAGACTGATAATGAAGGTCAGACCTCCGAAGCTATAGTCCCAAACAAATATATTATATATGGGCATATCCATTACTTTTCGACGAAAGTGTTCGAAGGTGGGTCACCGATTTTGATGTCGATTTTTTCCCCCGAAAGTACATCAGAAAGGGAGATGATCCTTAAAATTTGAGCCCGATTCAATCAAATTTGGCCGCTGGAGAATTTTTTGAATTTTGAAAAAAAGTCGATTTTTCAGTCATTTTCAAAAGTTGATATCTCAGCTTCTCTATAGCTTAGAGACTTGTTTGAAACCAATGACCAATTTTTTTTCTTAAAAGTAGAGGACTTACAGAAAAGAATTCCGCCTCAAAAAAGTCTCTAAGTTATATAAAATCTGAGATATAAACTTTTGAAAATGACTAAAAAATCGACTTTTTTCAAAATTCAAAAAATTCTCCAGAGGCAAAATTTGATTGAATCGGACTCAAATTTTCAGAATCATCTCCTTTTCTGATGTACCTTTGAGGAAAAAATCGGCATCAAAATCGGTGATCCACCCCGCACACTTTCATCGAAAAGTAATGGATCTGCCCATATATATAGTATTTGTTTTATAAATTTTTATGTTTATTTACATCAAGCAGAGGACAACCTCATTGATTTCTCTTTCCCTTTTCTCTACTTGTTCCAGTAAGAAATCATTAATAAAATATTTATGATATGTCACCCTTTTGCTTGTAATCTGTTTATGATAAATCCCCACAAATGAATCCATCCGTTTTCTATGAGAAGAACTCATCAGGATGCATATTTAATTTTGATGGATTCTCCTCCTCGTCGATTCCCCTCGGATCTCAAGTCCCGGAACATTGGCCGAGAATACTTGGCAACATGACGGGACTTGGGCTAAAATGACCCATCCTCAAATAGATACAGACACCAAACACACTCCCCCTCTCTGCCTATATATATGAAAGAGCAATGAAAAGTGGACGATTGGAGCAGACTGGCTATTTCGAGAGATAGAGACAATCCACAATACAATACGAAATTCAATTCAATTCAGTAAAATTTTATTTTAACCTTCTTGTGATTTTATTTTCAATGACAATTGTTATTTTTTCATTTAATAGAATATTGCATTTTACTAAATAATCACAATACAACAAACATTGTTACTTGAAGATGCAATTATATAAAGAAGTTATAAAACACATTGATTTTAGGGTTAGCTTTGGAAATCAAAGATAATAGTTTTTAAGGTAGTTGTTTCACCATATGGGTTTTCTTAGGATTTTATTGAAATTTAGACAGATTATTATTTAAATACTTCTGTATCGATTGGTGGGAAAACGAAATTTATGAACAATATAGTTCTGGAGATATTAAATTCCAAAGATAGAGTTTTTCAGACACTTATACATTACACTATACGGGATATCGGAAAGTTTACATACATATTTAATTATAATTAAGAAACTCTTCTTACCAGTGTTATAAAAAACTAAACCAACATTAAACAATAATATAAAAAATTTTAATTCATAGTTACAACACAGTTTCTAAGATAATAATGAATAAATAGTGATAAATATGTAATGAAAAATTTACACCAAAAACAAGCTGGCAACAGCGCATGCATTTAACCTAAAAAGTTTGTTAACTTTAGTACATTTTTTGATGTTTTTTCGTTTCAGTCATTGTCTCAAAAGCTTTCAATCGCTTATTAAGAACTTTTTGTTTTATAAATAGACCTTTATAATGTACTTTTATCTGAGATTTCTATGATAAAAATATTCAAGCTCGGACAATTTTTCCAGATTTGTCAAACGAGCACGGGATTGGCTAGAAGTTTTACATAAACAGCAAAAAGTTTTGGACTTATGAATTATGTCTGTTCTATATACTCTAGCATTAACTTTTTGCTAGTATTGTCGCGAAACAACTACCTTAAGTAAAAAATGTATTTGTTTTGAAGGTCCTTCGGAAATTTTTCATGAATATCAGCCCCGAGGACTGATGTCCTCGGCTTAAATGCATTTCCGGTCGAATTTCGGTCACTCAGAAAATGCCAACAATTTACTCTTGATATCCAGTTTTGATCAAATCCAAATTTTATAGATTTTGGGGAGCCGGGTTGGCTCAGTTGGCTAACGCACTGGCCTCGTTTCGACATCGATCGATTATGACGATGTTGGAATGGGAGGCCGGGGTTCGATCCTAGCTGACGAATAAAAATTTCTACCGGCTGAAAACTCGGCTCCCCCACTAACCCTACTAACACTTTACTTATGTGCTGTCTAAATGGGCTTTGTTCCCGGTGACATTAAATAAATAAAAAAAAAATTTTATAGATTAGTATTTAAAGTGATTTTCGACAATATATTTTTCTCAATCGGATTTATATTGTATTATATATTTTAAAATAGATCTCATACCTAAGGACCTTCATATATTCTCTTGCCACGCTGGATGCAATTTGAAAACGAGTCGTACATAAAATTTATAAAAGACCCCATCTTGTCCGGGAACTGGATTCCTCGGCCTTAATAAAAACATTTATGCACTTTCCCTTTATGATATAACAACAATGCATGCATCCTCTTGGTTTTAAATTAACACATTATCATCGTCAAAGGGTATAGAGTCCTTAAACAGATATGACAAAACTTCACACCTTCGCTCAACTCTATTCCATTCCTTATTTGGAAATTTAGCAAAAAATCTAATGTACTAGTAAAACCGTATGGAAATAATAAATAGAAGGTCATGAGATTATATCATCCCTGCCTTAAGAGACTCGGGGAAAACCCATATCGTTCCAGAGTCGCGTCACGAGAATATACATTATTTTTCGGTTCAGAAAAATACACCGAGTTTTAATGTTTTTTGATCCTATATGCAGATATATGTAGATATAAGAAAATAACACAAATTTATTTTTATAGATACTACTATGGATTCTAATTAAATAATATCAATAATCCCGACCTAAAAAGCCTCAATAGGGCGAAAAACGCGATTTATTATTATTATTCGAAAATATTCTCTATCAAAATACATTAGGGTCGCGATAATCATTCCCTGTCATTTGGATGGTGAATTTTGAATATATTTTTGTCTTCTATTGAAATCGATAGTTTGAATTTAACCTTTCTTGTATAAGTCGACTTTGATACCATTACTGAGTGTTCTACACGAAAAAATGTCATACTACAAGAAGTTATGAGACAATACTCTATAATTCTACATTATAATCTGACAGCAGCATTCAAAACAACTATTGGATTACTGCAATCCTAATGGAGAATCAATACACTTGCCATTTGGTTAGTTACTGTGATTTTCTTTCTAGTTGCATTTTTTAGTCTTCGATCCAACTCCTGTAATATTCCCCCCTTTCTTCTACAACCGTGTTAATATAATATTATCTTGTCGAGAGAAAATTTTTCCCATGACCTCTAAAATTTTTAACTGATTGGGAAAAATTACGATAGTCTGTAGGCTAACAGATAATAGAAACTGATGGTTAAAAGAGTGACTGTTAATCGAAGTCTCACTGTAGTTAATTCCATAACAGCTCTAGTACAAAGTTTTTATTGATGCTACTTACATTTCCATACTCGTCCTAATATGGATATTTTTTGTAAACCAGCACAACGCAATTTCTCTCTCTCTCTGTTGTTCATTTATTAAATTTCCATGCCGCTCGGCTGCCCAATTCGACAACTCTATTAATTTCAGCTTCTCTGCTTATCCAATTTGTTCTTTGCTAATGCAATTAGTAAATAATGTATGCGTTAGGATGATCCCTTCTCTTCTTCGTATTGATAGTATTATTTCCCTCTCCCTCTCTTCTCCAATTCAAATCAGCCAATCTAAAGCCCATTCATGGCTCAGCCCTGTCATTTCTAGATATCTCCACGTTCGTTGATATCTTTCTTCCTATCGTCATCTCGTTCTCTCACTCAATGCAAATAGTAATTTGGAATATATAATAATTATATAAATAAGATTATTCTATCTTTTAGTTGGCACATGCAACTCGATTAGAGTTAACATTTCAAAGGACACTTTTGTTTACGGCCTCAATCTGCATTTGAATTGCAAATGGAAAGGAAAGCGAAGCATTCATTCAATTTCCAATTGCCACTAAAACATCCCTCAAGAGTCAAAAGAATTGCGTAGTTTTGAGTAATAAAAGGAAAGATATAGATTAAAAACTGATTTGAATAGTTTTGTATTATCATCCGAAACAAGTGAGTTTTTGAAAAAATGTATTTATTTTCTAAACTCTACTATAGGCTAGTTAGTAAGCCCACAGACTAATTCATTTGGAATGAAAATTTACTAAGGGTAAAAAATATTTTTTATATCGTCATACTTATGCAAATGGATAGACACAAATTGGACATTATTGGGATTAGTGAAATGAGATATCCAGAAGAGGGAGATTTTTGGTTCGAAAACAGCCATAGAATCATTCACACGGGGGGGGGGGCAGAATGGGAGGGCAGGAGTGGGCATTATTATGAATAAAAAAATAGGGCAAAGGGTAAAGAATTATCTACAGGTAAGCGAAAGGATTGTTATGATTACAGTGGATTCGAAACCGAAAGATACTGTGATAATCCAGGTATACATGCCTACTACATCATATGAGGACCAAGATATAGAAGAAATGTACGAACAAATTGAAAACCTGATGAAGCGCGTTAAAGGGAATGAAAATTTAATAATTATGGGGGATTGGAATGCAAGAGTAGGAAAAGGCAAAGAAGGAAAAGTGGTGGGCGAACACGGTCTAGGAAATAGGAATGAAAGGGGGAAAGATTAATTGAATTTTGCAGTAAGCACAGTCTAGTAGTAGCAAACACACTCTTCCAACACCATCCAAGAAGGATCTACACGTGGAAAATGCCGTTAGACAAGGGGAGATTTCAAATAGATTACATATTAGTCAGACAAAGATTCAGAAATCAATTAAAGGACTGCAAAAGTTATCCTGGGGCTGATATATCTAGTGATCACAATCTAATTGCGATGAAATGCCAACTAAAATTTAAAAAACTAATAAAAAAGGGGCGGTCGCGAAAAAACTGGGATATATCTAAATTAAAAAATAAGGAAACCCAAAAACTCTTCGAAAACGTAATGAATAAGAAACTGGAAGAAAAAACACCCACAAATAATAAAGAAGATGAAATCGAACAAGAATGGAATGACATGAAATCAAGCCTGACCGAAACAGCCAACGAAGTCCTTCAATCAAAGAAAAACGAAATTAAAAAGACATGGGCAACAGACGAAATACTGCAACTGATTGACGAACGAAGAAAATTTAAGAACAGAAAAGACGAAGAAGGGAAAGAAACATATAAAAAATTAAGATGGAAAGTTATAAGA
This sequence comes from Forficula auricularia, assembly GCA_024734495.1. Classification (NCBI taxonomy): domain Eukaryota; kingdom Metazoa; phylum Arthropoda; class Insecta; order Dermaptera; family Forficulidae; genus Forficula; species Forficula auricularia. Next base: position 3,366,104 of record JALMQS010000828.1, on the reverse strand, counting down.
GAATGTAGAAAAGCAAAAGAAAAAATGATTCAAGAAAAATGTAAAGAAGTCAACGAAAATCTAGTATTGGGAAAAGTTGATGTAGCCTATAGGGCAATAAAAAGAAATTTTCAAGAAGACAAGCCAAAAAGCAAGAACATAAGAGATAAAGGAGGCCACATTATTCTAAACGAAAACGAACAGGCAAATAGATGGAAGGAACACCTAGAAGAACTCTATGGAGAAGAAAAAACAATGAACCCAATAGAAGAAGAAGAATCTGTGGACGAAAACGAATTAGGAGACCCCATACTCAGGTCAGAATTCGAGACAGCTTTGAAGGAACTAAAAAATAATAGAGCACCCGGAATAGACAATATACAAGCTGAAATCCTAAAGAACTCTGGAGAAAAGGCACGTGACAAACTTTTTGAACTAATTAGCAAAATCTATAAATTGGGAATCATCCCAAAAGATTTCGAAAAAAACAAAATAGTCACACTTCCCAAAAAGACAGGCGCGGATAAATGTGAAAATTTCAGGACCATTAGCCTAACCTCACATGCCTCCAAAATCCTAACCAAAATAATCCAAAGAAGAATAGAACAAAGAGTTGAAGAAAATCTGGGGGAAGACCAGTTCGGCTTTAGAAGAAACAGAGGCACCCGAGAAGCAATTCTCTCTCTTAGACTAATAATAGAAAGGGCTTTTATCAGGGAAGAATCTGTCTACATCGGATTCATAGACCTAGAAAAAGCATTCGATAACGTCAATTGGGAAATTATGTTTAAAATATTAAAACAGGCGGGAATAAAATTCAGAGAGAGAAGACTAATCTACAATCTATATCAAAACCAGACGGCAATTATAAATATTGGTGATGAACAAAGAGAAGCCAAAATAAAAAAAGGTGTAAGACAAGGATGTGTGCTGTCACCCATGATTTTCAACTTATACATAGAAGAAGCGATTAAAGAATTCAAAGACAAAATTGATACAGGTATAGAAATCCAAGGTCAAAAGATCGCTATGTTAAGATTTGCCGATGACATTGCCCTTCTAGGAAGCAATAAAAAAGAATTAGAGGACGCCTTGAATGGAATTAACCAAATCCTAATAGAAGAAATCAAAATGAAAATAAACAAGAATAAAACCAAGGTCCTAGTATGTACAAAAAAAGAACAAACGAGACAGGAATGCATCAAAATTAACCAAGAAAACCTAGAAGGAGTTAAGGAATTCCGCTACCTAGGAAGTAAAATAACATGGGATGGGAGGAGCAAAAACGAAATTAAATCAAGAATTGCCCAAGCAAAAATGGGGTTTAATTCAAAACAAAAACTACTATGCTCCTCCTCAATCAGCTTAGCAAACAGGAAGTTGCTATTGAAGACATATGTATGGAGCATAGCCATGTACGGGTGTGAAACCTGGACAATTGGAAAAGCGGAGAGAAAGAGATTGGAGGCTTTCGAAATGTGGTGCTACAGAAGAATGATGAATATCAAATGGATGGATAAAATTACAAATGAAGAAGTTCTTGGAAGAATCGGAGAAAGAAGAACCTTGTGGAAGAGTCTGAAGAAGAGAAGAGGTCAGATGATGGGGCACACACTGAGACATGGGGGACTGCTTAGGGATATCTTGGAGGGAGAGGTGGGAAAGAAAAGGGGAAGGGGAAGACCCAGATTAGAATATTTCAACCAAATAATTGGGGATATGGGATGCCAGACATTTAGAGAGGTTAAACAGCTGGCGGGGGACAGAGTCGAGTGGAGACGGATTGTTGCATCAAACCAGTCTTAGGACTGTATACTCAATGATGATGATGATATGCAAATCCTTGTTTTGACTAATTGTTGTGGGAAAACTTTCTTTATAATTTACTACAAACGTTTAGATATATAGACCACACGTTTTAAGTTCATTTACTTAAATATTTTTTAAAGTGGATTGAAAATTATATTAGTGGAAAATTTACACCTTTGTGACTTTGCCAAAAGGGTGATGATTTTTTTATTTTTTTTATTTTATTTATTGTTCTCGGGAACATACCCCATTTAGAAAGCACATAGGTAAGTATTTTTTTTCATTTTAACATGATTAATATAATTTTGTATTTCATGATAATTTTAATTATTTATTATTTATATTTATTTATTTATTATTGTATTTCATGATAATTTTAATTATTTAATCCTATTTAGTTTTAGTCATACTTAGTAAGTGGTCCGATTGCTAAAATATGTTTTAATATCTTATTTGATATTTTTATTCCGTGATTTTCAAAGGAAAGTAAAATGTTCATGTTTGTGGGAAACACAGCCTCTTTGCTGATCTCCAAATAGAACCGATTGGTATTTTCCACATTTCTATTGCATCCCAAATATATATGATTGATATCTACATAAGACAAATTATCACAGCTGCAGAATGGATCCCCCTCACGCCAATTTTGTTTAAATAGGCGAGAGTAGGGAATGGCCTATTCATAAGCGAGTTATCGGAGCAGATATTCTTCGGAATAATTTTATTTTCACAAAGTAAGGCTCATTTGGGACCTTGGGTAAAATAGAAAACAAGTGAGAGCCTTTGGTTTTAGAGCTCTTATTCCAATACTCATTCCAAATCCTCAAACTTTGATTCTTTATAATAGAGTTGACATCCCCGATAGGTAAATCTATCTCCAAACTATTACCAGTTACAGAGCTGAATTAGCCAATCTATCAACTTGCTCATTTCCTTGTATATTCGAATGACCTGGTACCCACAAGAAGGCTATCGAGATGTTATTTAACTTTAAAGAAATAATTAATTTGATTATCTCAAATATTAAGTAGGATGCCACATTTTTTTTGGGAAACCTTTAATAGCTTCCAAGACGCTAGCGGAATCTGAACATATTAAATATCGAAGGAGACAATAAAAGAGTGTGTCTTCTGCTGGAATTATAAATTTTATTTATTTATAACGAGACTATAGTTTCGAGGGCTTTGCCCTCTTCATCAGTCTATTACAATGTATTCACAGGAATTAATTTATGAATGAAAGTATTACATTTTTCATGTGTTAAGGTTATAAATTACATAGAGTGGGCAAGTTAAGAATTGACACTTATACTTGTTTTATTATTTTGACTGTAGTTGGCGTTCGTGAAGTTTATATTTTATATTAAAAACTTTCAATTTAATATTAAATATCGATTGCTATTGTTCATATTTGTTATATATTCCAGAGCTTTTAGAATAACGGGTGATGATAATAGATAAGTTTTATTGTATGCCTCCCCTTCTTGGTGCTTCGAGCCCACGTGTCAAAAACGCTATCCGGGCAAACATAATTCAGAGGAGACTCATCTCACAGAATAGCATCCTCCCACTTATGTGTTATTGATATTAGGGTTTGATTCAGCAAGGGAGGCTAACTCTTATGACATACAATATATAATAGGCACATGTCTAATATAAAGATCTTTTATAACTTTTATAAATTCTCATTTTAAATTGGTATCGGCATCTTAGATAGTCCTAAGACGTTAGATAATTTCTTTTATATTTAAAAAAAGATGAAATTTAATTTGGAGTACAAGTAAACTTTTTTAAGAGTCGGGCTGCAGTATACAATATTTTAGTGGCTCGTATCATTATTAAAAACATTTTCATTGTTTTATTATAATATTCAAAAATAGATTAACTATGTATAAGTGAATTGGAGGAAAACGTGAAATATTTTCAAGACTCACGGTAGGCTGTTTGCAGTTTCGATAAATTAATCATTTTAAATTATAAATATCTAAATCTGATATTCTTTGCGATTTAATATTTTCTTACCCTAGAGTCAAATGGCCGTTCCTATAACATAAATTAAGAAATTAATCTCTAATATTCTGAACCAGGTCTGGACTTGTATTTGGCTTGTAATTGCCATAGCTCTAAAGGAAGAGACGTCATTATATCCTCGCCCTTTTTAGTAATTTTCCTCGATTAGATTCTAATGAAAGAATCGCTCACCCGCACATTTATTATAATAGAAAAAAGTGAAAACATATCTACTCTAGAGACGGCTCTATAAATAATTAATAAAAACTTAAGTTTAAATTGTTTATTTATGCCTATACTATAAATACACCGCTTTAAAATCTTAAATAAATCATTCCGAAAATTATGTTTTCTGCATTTTTGAACCAGAGAAAGCCCAAAATCTAATCAGATCTCCGCATTGGAAATACAAATATTTTAGCACAAGAATGAATTTTTTGTTCTTAAGTTATCGTGGATATCTGAATACAGAATAACATTTTCAACACAATGATCAAAAAACAAATTTGAAAATTTTTACATGAATTAAATTCTGGACGTACCGAGTAATAACGTTTACATATCATTGAATTTTTCACTATCAACTCACACCATATTCTCTTAGATTAATTTATTTTAAAATATTAGTTACAAAATAAATTTTAAAATAATTTTTTTATAAAAAAAAATAAAACCGACTTCAAAAAAATTAAATTCAACAAACAAAATAATAATAACTCAAAAATAAAATAAAATACACTAAAAGGTATAAAATAATTATATAATTTAGTTACAACTAAATGACGAAATATTAACATGAAATTACTTTTTGAAGTCGGTGCCAAACAAACTATATAAGCGAGCGTACCCGCCAAACGTACTAAGTAAGATCCGTCGAGTGTGATTCATAAAATGTATATTTTTGGCACCGACTTCAAAAAGTGATTTCATGTTAATATTTCATCGTTTAGTTGTAACTAAATTATATAATTATTTTATACCTTTTAGCGTATTTTATTTTTTTATTTATTTATTTTTTTTTGGCTTTTCGGCCTTTCTAGCCATAAGCCATTTACGATACTAATTATTTTATTTAAATTTGTCTCTACCTCGGGGGTCAGATTTTAGCCGGATGCCTCGAGTCGGATTCGAACTCGGGTCCTCTTGGTTAGCTGGCTGACATGCTACCGCCTAGCCTACCCGACCCCCCAGCGTATTTTATTTGATTTTTAAGTTATTATTATTTTATTTGTTGCATTTAGTTTTTTTGAAGTCGGTTTTATTTTTATTTTTTATAAAAATTATTTTTCTTTTTTTTTTAGTGATGTTATTAATAGTGACTTAATATAATACCATGCATCTCGTAAGAGAAAGCGTCGGGCGAATGAATCAGAAAATGATAATAAAATTCAATTCACAAATATAGAAATTCTCTCGAAACATTTACGGGTTTTAAATGAAGGTTTTAAGAATTTTTTATAAAAGATTTTATTTATTATAATTTCGATTATTTGGTCATAAGAATTGGAGATTAACGTTATTTCGCCATTGATCATATCTTCAGAACTTGACCAAATTAATAGGGTACCACCCCTAAGTTACCCTCTTTCCATCATTAAAATCGGTTCATAAACAAAGAAGTTATGCCTGAACAAACATATCAAAAAAGGTCCAATACCATTGAAAAAAAACAGGACCAATCGGAAACTAGACTAAACCCAATGCAAAAAAATCATCAAAATCGGCTAACAATTGAATGGTTGAGAATGATAAAGACCAAAGCCACATTTTTTTCAAAAGTTGTTTTTTTATGTAGTTTGCATTGGAAACACAAGTAGCAGATACTGGTAAAGTAGTGGAAGATAAAAGTCATAGATGGTAGTATCATATCGTGATTTGTAAATTTTTTTAAACTTTCAATTTGCTCTCCTGAAAAAAAGTTAATTTGTGGCTTTGAACTTTATCATTCTTGACCCTTCAATTGACGAAGTTATGAGGTAACATAGACACAAAAAAAAAAAAAATAAACAGTCGAATTGAGAACCTCCTCCTTTTTTGAAGTCGATTAAAAAAGGGATGTTCTTCTACAGTATATTTTCCAAAGATCGCATTTATCACATTGACCAAACATGAATTATTTAACTTGAAGCCGGTGAGATAAATGTTGCCGAGGCTGCTCTTCTTTTTTCTGCTCTCTGTAAAAATAGTTGCTTGATGGTAGATTCAAGTTTTGCCAATTTAATCCGTTTCTCATTCCCGTATCTTAACCCCCGTGTTTTGTTGGCATGTCGCATCTCGTTCCAGAACACGGTGTCTCTGGAATGTTGATCAGATCTCTGAATTTAAATGCCGGTACATCTGCTTGAGCCCCTCGGCACCTGCAGAGGCAAGCGGAAGGAAGGTCTTGGATCAATAGAAGCCACGAAGAAACAAAAAAGCAGCCAGCTCGTGTCTTGGTATTATCTTGTTAAACGATGCAAGACCAAAACACAGCTATTCCTGGAAAGTCCACAAATCTCATTCTCCAGTTGCCAGTTGATTGTCTTTTATTGGCCCGATCTTTGTTTTTTTGGTATCTTGGACCAAGACACCATTAAACATTTAGGGCAACTGTTGGTTTATTCTTCCGCTATTTGACGCTCAACTAGCCTTATTTCGAGACAATTTATTTACTTATTTTTCACATTTACAAAAAATCCTTTTAAGAGTTAAATATTATTATTCTGAGTGAAAAATCTTGGTGAAATATTTTCTTAAAGGAAAATTATGATTTATTCGATTTATAACAAAAAGCTTTTAAACTTTCTAATAATGTTGAGGAAAGTAAAGGAAGGAAAAGTAGACTTTTTTAAGGAATTTTGAAGATTTGTCCTATTAATGTGATTTTTTATGCTATTTCTAAATTACAGCGTTTATTAGAATAACTATGATGTGAAAAAACGTACCACTGTTTTAATTACTTACAACAATCGAAACACAGACAGGAAATCTTTTTGTCAGGGGAAAATTCGAAAATAAAATTTTTACATCATCAGATTTCAAATTACTATGAAATCTAATATGTGATTTTTAGAAAGTCAGCATAAGTTCGTGTGTTAGTGTGTATGTTTGCAATTTTTCTACTAAACCAGGGAACCAATATTTATGAGAAACTTAAATATAAATAAACTAAAATCTTAGATTTGACCCTAAATAAAATAAATTATTTTTTAGTTCTTTCACAAATGCAAAAGTTCAAGAAGTCTTCGAAACTTGGAATATAAGTCATTAAAAGCATAATAAACGAACTGTTAAAATTTGAAGACGATTGACCACACCAAACATGAAATAATTGCAATTAAAAATGAAATTTTTACATATAGTAGATAGGGGAAGGGTGGGAAAATGATCATTATTTTTTTTTTTTTTTGAAGGACTTTCACTATCTTGATTAAAAACTAATATTTGTTAGAATAATATATTCGTAGTAACTTAAAAAAAAATTGAAATTATTTACCTCGTAGTTTTGATAAAAAAATAAAAAAAAAACATATTTGGGCGATTATTTTTAGTGGAGGGGATATAAGATCAATGACTTGGAAACGATCCGGCAATTTTGTAACGAGTAATATGGAGGAATAAAAGAAAAAGGTACGAAAATATGAAATAAGTAAAAATTTTAAACAAAATACGTAGAAACTTTAGTGAATAATAATTATTTGCATAAAATAACATGAAAAAATAGTGTGAGAAGTACAGTCACGTTAAAAAACATAACCTAAAATTTTAGTACCGTTCCATACCGTTCTTATGTAGTTACGAGGCTAAAACATTTTGTGTGGATTGTCGCGAAAGAACTACCTTTATTAAAAGATAATTTATTTTCTAAAAAGATTAATGACTTAATTCGGAATCAAAAAATGTGGTCCCCAACAAAGGGCGAATTTCCATTACAGAATATGCATTTTGAACGAAATATAATCTTATTTCTTATTTGATAAAACAAATATGTTGATAAAAAAATCGTCTGGAAAAATAATACAAATAAAAAGAAAATTCTTCTCTTGTCAGGAACCACATTTTTCCGATATAAAAATAATAATACCTCGGAAAATATCATTTTTACTGAAATTATTAATAAAAGCCGGTGAGTTTGTTCACTTAAATTTTTATTAGACTCAATTTTGAGAAAATATTACAAAACCTTGAGATCAAAAATATAAATAAAACAAATAATAATTATAAAAATCTAGCTTGTATTTTATTTACTCTCGCACATCCATAGACAGAAAAATTGTCTAAAAATTACTTTTGGGGCTCAGGGAATTTTGAAACATAAAAATCTGTAAAACTTCAACTTCGAATTAGATTTCTATTACCACTAATAGAATCCCCCTATTTTATTTGTTTACTAATTGAAATAAAATAAAATTTTTACTAAAAAATTCAATTGGGCTCTTCAGTGAAAATTACATTCAGTAGAATTTTACGACTGAGTTTTTAATAACTTGAGTAAAATTTTCTTGCATAATCTTTATCTATATGTCTAGACTCTATGGTTAAACCAAAGCAAATTTGGCATTTGGGTTCGGATCCTGAAGGGGACGATCTCTTCTGACATGTGGCGAAAGTATATTCGTTAATTTTCAAGAAAAAGCAATATTTCTTAAAAATTTAAAAACTCATTCGATTTCATTATAAAACTAAATTATTAAAAACATGAAAAGAAAAGAAAAGCTTGAACCAGCAAAAACCCTTAAAATTTCAGTCCTTGTATCACGATAGCAAACTTGGTACAAAGGAGAACATTACAAATTTGTGTGGCAAATTTCTTATTATCAACAATCGTTCAAGATCTTCCTAATTTAGTTTTTCAGGTTTTCTTCATAATGTTCTTGAAGCTAAAACCACGAATTCTAAATCAGTTTCTTTGTTTTGGAAAAAAATGAGAGTCAATTTTGTACTACCTTTCGTTTTTAACTTATCGTACATCATCATCATTGAGTATACAGTCTAAGTCCTAAGACTGGTTTGATGCAACAATCCGCCTCCACTCCACCCTGTCCCCCGCCAACTGTTTGACCTCTCTAAATGTCTGGCATCCCATATCCCCAATTATTTGGTTGAAATATTCTAATCTTTTTTTCATATCTGTGTGTTATTTTTATTTTATCTCTTATTATAAATAGCTGTTTTTAGGAAATTTGCATTTTAAAGGGTGGTTTATTTGAAGTCCTAATTTGAAAAAACGCTAATAACTCCGTTGAAATTATTTTAAAAATATGAAATTAATAAATATTATAAAACAATCAATTATTAATAAGTTAATTCAATTTTGAACGAAATCGATGCAGTACTTTTTGAGAAAATGGTAAAAAACAATCTGAACCGTCTAAAAAACGATGTTTTTTGAAAGCACGAGATGCCTTTGAAAAAAGTTTAAAAAGTCATATGAAACGAAACATTGACTTGTGATATGGAGGTGAATTTTGAAATGTTTCTAAAACGGCCTTTCATAAGGTTTTTGACGATTTTCTCAAAAAGTACTGCATCGATTTCTTTCAAAATTGAATTAAATTATTAATAATTAATTGTTTTATAATATGTATTAATTTCACATTTTTAGAAATATTTTCAACGGAGCTATTAGCGTTTTTTTAAATTGGTCTTCAAATAAACTACCCTTTAAAATGTAAATTTCCTAATAATTATTTGATATAGAAGATAAATAAAAATAACACAAAAATATGAAATTTCAATTGATTTGAATAAATATCTAATCAGAAAATAATAAAATCTTTTTGCCATTTCTAGTTGATTCGCTCCCGGAGAGGAGAAATTGAATCTTTTCATACAATTTCTTTTAAACTACAAAATTCTTAATCAAAATGCTATTTTCTTATATTAAAAAGTTACTATGAACCTCAAGATAGATTAAATCGATAAAATAAGATCGATTTCTTTCTTATTTATAATAATTTTGGTCTGTTATATTGAGAGGTTGTGTCGAGATCAGAGACACATTATTTGTTATTGATTCATTAAGTCCATTCACTCTACAATATTGGTATATCTTTTAACACGTAAACTATAGATTTTAGACATTTCACTCATATAACTTTTCTGTTCGAAATTAAATCTTCTTTAATAAAGTTCATTATATAAGTTTGTGTACTTCTAAGGGTTAGGCAGTAATGGTGAAATTTGTGTGGAAAGCTGGATAAATATTGCTCTAACGTCCTAGATATTCTACATATAAAAATATTCTAATAAACAAACATGTTGATAATTTAATTCATTAAAACAACGTTCATTGTGTATAATTAGCTCCGATGGCTATTTAATTATCTAGAGGGAATAAACATTAAAAATTAAATATTTTTTTCTGAGAAAAGTAAAAATTATTTTACAAAAATAAAAGGGGTTTTATATAAAGGGTGTAGATTAGATTAAATGAATAGATTAGATTATATTAGATTGAATGTCAAGATTTTTATTGAAATCCGTATCATCAACCAATTGATTTAAAAAATTACCTGTCCATTTCATTGGGCTTGAATTTTTATAATGGGAAATTTCTCTCGTATAAACTTTTATGATGGAAATTACTTAAATATACTTTAATAAATGTTCTTATATGAATTTGTTTACCTCAAAGTGTTAGACAGTGAAATTTAAGTGGAAAGTTAGATAAATACTCCCTATAAACTCATTGTTTCCCATAGAAAAATTGTAACTCCATTATTACGAGGCATCACTTATGTATTTCTCATTAAATTATTTCGTTACTTCCAAAATTTGTCAATTCTAGTAAAAAGTTAGTTGATCTCTAATCGGATTATCGAAATTGAAACCTTGTGGTGCTAATCAGATGACCGCTCCTAGGAAATCTCCATAACTACGCCAATGATAGCGACCACGCCATTTTGAGTCACATAACTAAATTTTGGGATCGAAAAACATAAAACGACAATGACAATGAAGAAATTATATTGGGTAGCGACCAAAAATAAATCCAAAATAAGCTCATGGGAGCATCCACATGACTTTACCAAACAGCTGGCCACTGGCAGACTTACGATTTTGCCGCCCATTCTCAGGGGCGGATTTAAACTCTTTTGGGCCCTTGGCAAAATCTTTATTTCGGACCCCTAGGTAAAAACATAAATTATATTTAATACATGTATATAAATAGTCCCCTCACCATTTGTCTCAACCTTGTCGTGGTGGGGGGGGGGCTTGTGTGCTTCAGTGAGTTTTGGGGCTATGTCGGCGGGAACTTATGTTCCTGGTAGGGCCACCCATGCCGGACAGGCCAAATATGAGGAGCCAGACTAATAGAGATAAACCGGTCCTCCAAGGATGGGGGTTGTGCTGTGGGCCAGCTCCTCACACACATAAAAAATTACCCTGCTAAATAACTCAGTATACATCCTCGAACACTGACGGATTAATCTACGACGACACAGGCAAAGAAAATTGACAATGAGTATTGAAATCTGGTACATTCAAGGCCTACGCAATAAACAGCAAGATGGACACCACCGGAGAAACCGAGGAGGGGTCGCCCCAGATGATGTTGGATGGACGACGTGAACGAGGCTATGCACTCCAGAAACCTAAACGAAGAAGATAGTCAGGATCGAGAAAGATTGAGACTGGGTCGAGAGACGTAGCGAGTCCGCAATAAGTAAGTAATTAAGTAATATAAATAGTTCGAATCAATTGCCTCTTTAGCCTAAGCCAAAGTTCGCTCCGGCCTATTCTTGTCAGAAGTGTGATTGGCAGATTTTTAAGCCTCTCTAGAAGCCGTGTACTTTGTAATCCTTCTGTTACCTATGAATATTTACTAGGGTAAATCATGTTAAATAAATATAAAATTGGATACAAAACATAATAAATAGAAAGTAAAAAAATTAAACTTTATTAAAATTATAAAAGACAATAACATATTATGAAACATAAATTGAATTTATATGTATGAGAGTATATCAATGAAATCTAATTAAATCAAAGCTATCAATAATATATTAATAAATAAAAATAACACATTTTAAGTAAATTAAATAGAATTTTTCATACATCGTCCAGGTAGGTACTTAAAAATATTGCCGCCTACATTTTTTTTCTACAAAATTTTTAATAATAGTGTCAAATGAAATTGCTTCCAATGTATCGGATTCTATTGAAAAAATTGCCAAATCATTTAATCTCTTTTCTGATATTGTTGATCTTAAATAATTTTTTATTCTTTTGAGACATGAAAAAGATCTTTCGGAAGACGCATTAGTAATTGCCATGGTCTTAAAATTTCTTAAAGCTATATCTACATTCAGAAATATACCTTAAGTTATGGTAGATAGAATCATAGAATTTTAATTTAAAGCAACATGGATGGTCCATGAGCACATGTGCACACGTGCGCGTCCAAATAGCCGAGAGAAATAAAGTTTCCCGTCTAAATAAAAATTCATAAAAGCCTCAAAGTCGGAATTAGTTATCCGTCGAAAATTTGCCGCCATAGGCTTCGGCAGAAAAATTACGTTAGGAAATTATTTTGTTTTACATTTCATTTATTTTATCAAATTAATAGAATATGTATATTGGTTAAAGTGATTATAAGTTGCTCAAGTGTTTCATTTCTAGAAGAGGGATAGAAAGAGATGAAAATATAATAACATAATAGACGTCTTATTTAAATTAAGGAACAGAAAATCGAAAACCCTAGCATTTAACACATGTAATTACATTTCATGTAATGGTCATAAAAACCAACGCTCTTAGGGACCACAATCTCAGGGTATTCAATTTGAATTGTAGGGTTAAAACTTTCAAAAATTGCTATATTTAGCTTCTAAAAAAATGCCTTTATAATTAAAGATTCTGAATAATATAGAACGAGGGGTGAACCCCGGCCTAATATCGTGTACACCTACTTCAAATTCCACTTTCATTTCTAAACATAAGACAATAGATGAAGGGTCATTATCTAATGAATTCCAAAATAATTCCACATAATTCCAAAGACGTGTACACCTAATTACAATCGCGGTTCACCGCTTGATATAGAATGTAAGTAAAGTCAGGCCGCCAGTTTGCTGTGCTTCTCTTGCCGTTTAAGACGTCCATGGCTATAAGGGTGTACTGGTCAAGAATAATTTTAAGTATGATGGATTGGATAGGTAAAGTCTGACAAACACCGAAAATAAATCAATCAATGTTTCTACAAGGTTTACATTTCAAAAGAACAAGATGAAGCATTTTTTGAAAGAATATTTGGCAATTTCTTGCTGGGTTCTACCATTGTTTGTGCTATGTGTAAAACTCAAATATGTAAATAACCTCACTAACGATCTCCGTTTTTAGTCATTCTCCCCTTTCCAAAAATAAAAAATAAATAATATAAATATGATTTGAGATTAATTAAGATGTGTGATCCGCAGTTCCCAATATGGCTGGTTCAATTACAGTGGAGGGCCTAACTACTCTAGAATCCTTTATTCCGGTCTCCGGGAACTCATTACGGCTCTGCCTTTGTCCCCGGTCTATATAATAGAATTGTGTAGATGATAATTGTGAATAATTAATTAATGAAATATATAAGAATATATACAAATAAAATATTAAAAATCACTTTGATAAATGCTTTTTCAGATAGAAATCCATCCAGGACGAAGTTCCAATTCAGATTGGTTAAAAAACTATTTATAATTTTGAATTTCGTATATTCAGACACTTACTAGTCAATGCATGCATTTACTAAGGTTAACAGTAAAAGCGTGGAAAAAAAACACAATTATTATGTTTTGATTAATGAGTGTATGCATCCACATGGCTAAGTACATACGTGCACAAATCAAATAACATAATTTCAATCAATAGTGTATATTATAAGCAGTTGCAAATATATTATCATTTCAACATTTCAATACATTATCGATATTTTATAATTATAATCCAAGTATTTAAACTTATTTAACAATAATAATTTATTTGTTAAATTTGCGACTCTTCTGCGAGTAATCCATGGCCCCAAGGGATTGTTTTAGATCACAATCATCGATCCACAAACTATTTAATGAAATCGTAATTCTACATTGTTTCTGAATTTATTTTTCAAAAAGTCAGAGAGATTTGTAGACAGTTCTAAATTAGAATTGTTTGTTCAGTGAATAAATCCGTCATATTCAATTAACTTCCTAAGGAAAATCAAAAGAGGGCTGAAATGATTAAAACATAGAAGCTCACTTCTCCCTCTCGATTCTTCATGATTTACGAACTGTTTACTTTAGCATTGATGGAATTAAAACGCCCCCTTTGAAAGTTTCTAGTCGAATTCAAATCGGGAAAGGGCCGGTTGTCTTATGTCTGCTTTATATGGGGCGTTTTTGCTTCGTGTTGACACAAAAAGGCTTAAGCGTTCGACCGCAGCAATCGATTACACTTCGAGGAAAATGTTTTCTACTGAACGAGGATCATTGTAATCACATGTCAGAACGGTTGTATTCATCCCTTTGGGGATCCAACTCATGTGCTAAAAAGCTTTCTGGACCAATGGCTGCTCTTTGAGGTGTAACCAATCCCATATATCATACGAAAAATTATTTTACTCGAATATTTAATTTCGCTGTCAAGTGGTTCGAAATTTATACATACAGCAAAACCATATAGTTTAAATAGAAATTGATGAATGTTTCGAATTTTGATTTTTCAAAACAAATGGTCATTTCGTGAAAACATTTGTATCACTCCTGATGATGGACTAAAAACCGGAAATATATTGAGAATTTAAAAATTAAATGGTTTAACTCCAATTATTTTATTATTATTATTATTATATTATTGTATTTTTTCCTCACTGTGAAACACTATCAACTACTACAAACTATTATAATTTTAAAATATTTCCCTATAAACCCACAACGCGTTCCCTAAGTTTTATTGAAAATATTTCATTTTCAAAATTTAAAACACTCGTCAGTCACACTCGTCAATTTCTATTTGAAATTTTTAGCTGTAGCTTTAAATTGACAATTTCTATGATGAAGTTTAAATAAACAAAAGTTAGTAATGAAGTTATTAAAGCTTTTATTTTTGTAATTAATTTGATTAAAGTTTGAATTTTTATTTAAATCATAATTATAATTAATCATCTGTGATTTAAATAAAAATTCAAACTTTAAACAAAATTTAACATTACATCTATCTAATAATTGAAATAGGGGGTAGGGTTAAGCTAGGGGTTAGAGTACCAGCCTACTAACCAAGCCCTAGTAGCACAATGTTTCAAACTATATGGTTACTATATAATCGTATGTTTCCTATATATGATTCAATCGCGAATCAAATGTAGGTGATTTTTGTCAAAAATTGAGTGAAAATAATTAATTAATGGCAAGCAACTAACATAAGTGCTAATAGATCGGGCGCTCTGGACTAGGAGATTGAATATATAACATCTTAGATTTCAAATTCATTTGGTGATCCATCCGAGTGTCATGCGAGCTATAAGCAAAATGACGTTTGATTGTAGCTAAATGGATCATATCTTTTTCTCTCTTGGTCCAGACTTAAGACTCCGCAGACTCCAATAGCTTCAACCGCAGTAGTCTCGCGATGTATATCTTTTTCAAAAAGCGCGATCAAAACAATTCTCGTTAATGTGTCAATTTTTTTTTTTTTTTTTTTTTTTTTTAATTTTATTAAACCAATTATTTTACATTAATTATTGTATACATTGTATTTTTTGCTTCGATTCCGGAGATTACTTCTCCACCATCGAGTGTCCTTATTCATCTTTAGTCCTTGTTTTTAATAAGAGGAAAAATCTAATGAGATAAAAAAACCTCTTTTCCGATAATTATTTCAATTCCATTATTCCCCAATCAAGTCGATTGGTAATCCATCCCCCCCTCATCCTAATGTGTCAATTATTCTTTGATATATTAATGAGAAAAATTATAAATTTAGTTACTATATAGTTTGAAACATTGCGCTACTAGGAAGTGGACCGGGGTTCGAATCCGACTCGAGGCATCCGGCTAAAATCTGATCCCTGGGTAGAGACAAATTTAAAAAATAATAATAATAAGTATCGTTAATTGGCGTATGGCTAGAAAAGCCGAAAAACCAAAAAAAAAAAAAAAGTATTGAAATATGTAAGAGAAATCAGTATCAGAAATATATTTTATAAAAAAAAATCGCTAAAATGTTTATCTTTTTTCTATCTTCTATTATAAAACGCTTATGCTGTCCGTCGCGAGCCATTCATTTAAAACCAACAAATAGTTTAGGTCAAATTTATTAAAATTAGAAAATTTAAATTATTATTTTAAAACCCATCAATGTTCAGGGTCAAAAAATCAAGAAGCCTCCTGGACACTATTTGTCCGCCGAAGGCGGGCTTCGCAGCTGGTTTGATTACAAAACAAATGAATTTAAAAAATGGTTCTTATTGATAAAGGGAAAATTTTACCCAAATCGATTCATGTTCAAATAAACGTTTTAGGGGTTAGTGATTATTTTGAAAAAAAGCTATATTGATTTCCTATATCGATCCAGTTAGTGATTCTCTTTGTTTTATTATTAGATGTAAATGTTAGATTAAATTATTTAATACAAAAGATAAATATTAAAAGTTTGTATATAACTTGTCAAAACTTGGTTATCAAATGAAATTAAATATTTATTAAATGTTTATGACGCTATATAAAGCGACTATCGTCTAGAATCTTCTTGAGGTCAAATTCTATACAATAATAATAATAATAATAGATAGAATTCCCTCTGGCTTGAAGCCTGTTTGATAAAAATCCAAAAAATCCTTTATTTTTTTGTAATGAATATTAAAACAGATAGATAGGGCGCGTAGATACTGTTTGTGAATTATTTGACCTGAGGGATTTTGTGTCCTAGATAGATAGTTCTCCCACATCTCATCACAGAATAAATATCACGTTGGAAAGATTACACTTTATGTTACATAGTGTTTAGTTGAATTTGTTTGGCTTGATAAATAAAGCAACACATTATAATAGACAAGGGTTGTTTCCAGGAAACAATCCTAATTGGTAGGTAATGCGATCCAAACAATACCTACGATTTTATCGGCGGATGTTCATTATTTTTTAAATCATATTTATTTAACCAAAGTTCTCCCAATTAATATTTCTTCATTTCGGAAATCGGAAATAACAAGGAAAGGAATAATACAAAAAGTAGCTATTATAATTTAAAAAAAATAAATGCAACAAATAAAATAATAAGAACTCAAAAATCAAATAAAATGCACTAAAAGGTATAAAATAATTATCTTATTTAGTTACAACTAAACGATGAAATTATTACATGAAATCACCTTTTGAAGTCGGTGCCAAACATATACATTTTATGAATCGCATTCGATGGATCTTACTTAGTACGTTTGGCGGGTAATGAAGATAACATCGCGTAAGCTCGCTTATATAGTTTGTTTGGCACCGACTTCAAAAAATGATTTCATGTAATAATTTCATCGTTTAGTTGTAACTAAATTAGATAATTATTTTATACCTTTTTCGCATTTTATTTGATTTTTGAGTTCAAATTATTTTATTTGTTTCATTTAATTTTTTTGTAGTCGGTTTTTTTTCTAAAAATTATTTTTATTTTTCTCTTTTTAGTGATGTTAAGAATAGCGACTTATGATAATACCAAGAGAAAGATTCGGGCGAAGGAATCAGAAATTGATATTGAACCAATTATTTTACATGAATTAATGTATACATTGTATTTGAGATTCGACTTCGGAGATTACTTCCCCACCATCGACTGTTCTTGATCTTCTTGAGCTTGCCAACATCTTTTTAGTCCTTGTTTTTAATAAGAGGAAAAAAACTAATTAAATAAAAAAAACTTTTTTCCGATTTATCCATCATTATTAATCCATCAGAAATTGATAATAAAATTCAATTCATAAATAGAGAAATTATCTCGAAACGTTAGCGGGTTTTAAATGGATGTTTTAAGATTGTTTTTTTTTACAAAAGATTTTATTTATTATAATTTCAATTATTTGCTCATAAGAATTGGATATTTCCATTATTTTGTCATTGATCATATCATTAGAACTTGACCAAATTAATATGGGACCACCCCTTTTTCCAATAAAAGAAGAATCATTGAAATCGGTCCATAAGCAAAGAAGTTTTCTAGGCGCGTCGACAGAAACCTCCCAAACATATCATTCGACTCAAACTCACTAGAATTCAGGGATAAAATCTCAATGCTAGGCGTAACTCTAGGGTCTGACCTTTCATGGAATGACCATATCTCAACCACTGCTAAAGCTGCAGCGCGCAAGCTTGGTCTCCTATTTAGGTCTAGACGCTGTTATACTCCCAGTCAACTCCTTATGCTGTATAAGGCTCAAATTCGTCCCTGTCTCGAATATGGCTCTCATCTGTGGAGGGGTGCCTCCAAGCATTCTCTTGCCACACTGGATGCAATTCAGAAGCGAGCAATTAAACTAATAGGAGAACCGGCTCTAACCAACTCACTCGACTCCCTGGCTCACCGAAGAACCGTTTCTGCCCTTTCCCTGTACTACAGATACTATCACGGTGTCTGTTCAGTCGAGCTGAAATCAATTATCCCCCTAATGCCCTCTTTACGCGAAACACGCGGTTTTCTAACGCTCAGCACCCCTTCGCTGTCAAATTGGATAAAATTCGAACAAGCGCTTTCGCCAACTCTTTTATCCCTTTGACCTCCAGAGACTGGAACTCGCTCCCTGCCACCATCTTTCCCGCGACCTACAACCTTCTACTATTTAAGACCCGTATCCACAGATACCTTCGACCCCCGCCCAACCCATAAAATTCTTTCTTCTTCTTTTCACGATGGAGGGGCCAACCCAGGCCTTTAGGGGTTGCACCTTTTTTGGCGTAACTCCTTCTCTCATCATTATTATAAAAAAAAAAAAAAAAAGTTATACGTGAACATGAACATACATAACAAAAAAGGTCCAATCTCAATGGAAAAAAACGGGACCAATCGGGAACTAGACTGAACCCAATGCAAAATCGGTCCACAATTGGCGAAGAAATCGAATAGCATAGATACAAAAAAAAAATTCAGTCGAATTGATAACCTCCTCCTTTTTTGAAGTCGGTTAAAAATACATAAAAATTTGAAATTTTTTTATTTAATTATAGGTAGATATATTGTATAGTCAAGCGTTTCTTAAACTATGGGTCGTGTCCCTAAATGGGGTTAATTCAGATACACGAATTTAAAGAAAAATTAGTTATAATTATTTTCTCTTTAATTTAAAATATTACATTTTCTGTAAACCATGTCAAATGATCTTTTTTTTAATTTATTACAGCAATCAGAATTTAAAAGTTTACAAAATTCTATGGGTTGATTGTATAAAAGAGGAATAAAATAAAAACCAAATTGTTTACAGAAAGCCTCCAGTGAGACTAGCTTATATGATTTACATTAAGCTCTTTCTCTATTCAGTGCCATGGAGCTTCTTTGTAGACGTCTTTCTTCCGGTATTTGCCTTAAAGGGGTTCGGGACTGTTTATCATTTTTATAAGAAAATTCTCAAATTTTTACCATTGAATCATTGATGTAATAGATATTTATTCCCGAAATTTTAAGTTGATCGTCTGTCCCATTACCGAGAAATAATGTATTGAAAATTTTCCTTTTAACATGAAAATAAATGGTCAGAGCTTTTAAAAGGGCTATACCTTCTAAACAAATTATACCATTTTCAACAAATTTACACAGATCAATAACTTTTATGAATCTAATTATTTATTTTTCAATAGATTTGACAGTCTAGTTAATTAGTTATTCATAAATGTAAACAATAAAAAGGTATTTGCAGCCAACAGAACATAACAAAAGCACTAGTGTAGAATTCTAACTCTATTTCTTGAAATCGTTTTTGTGTTGAATAAATAATAAATGTTTTTATAATAAGAAATAAACTGCAACGGATCGTTGCTAAACTTTATCCAAATTCATTTGAAATATTAATATGTTTGTTCCTTTATTATTAATCAGATATCACTTGCAATTTGTAGTTCATATTGACATTAATTCAAAAATAATTCTCATTTAAGAGTCGAGGAATAACCATTCCACATTGGATCTTTGACATTTCGGTTATTATTGTAACCATTGCTGAAGACATAGAGGAATCGACTTAAAATCAAAAATAGCCATCGATTCTCATCTAATACTTGAGGAATAACAATTCTACATTAGGTTTTTTGACTCAAGTTTGAGTTGTTTGCCATAAAAAGAATTTAGTCTTTTTGATTTTAAGTCGATTCTTCCACGTTTTCAGTAGAGGTTGCCATTAATGGTCAAAACATCAAAAATTGAATGCAATAAGGTTATTCCTCTAGTATTAGATGAGAATCGATCGTTATTTTTGATTTTAAGTCGATTCTTCCATGTCTTCAGCAATGGTTACCAATAATAATCGAAACGTCAAAAACCTAATGTAGAATTGTTATTCCTCAAGTATTAGATGAGAATCGATGTCTATTTTTTATTTTAAGTCGATTCCTCCATGTCTTCAGCAATGGTTACCAATAAAAACCGAAATGTCAAAAATCCAATATAGAATGGTTATTCCTCAAGTATGAGATGAGAATCAATCGCTATTTTTGGTTTTAAGTCGATTCCTCTATGTCTTCAGCAATGGTTACTAATAAAAACCGAAACGTCAAAAATCCAATATAGAATGATTATTCCTCAAGTACTAGATGAGAATCAATCGCTATTTTTGGTTTAAAATCGATTTCTCTATGTCTTCAGCAATGGTTACTAATAAAAACCGAAACGTCAAAAATCCAATATAGAATGATTATTCCTCAAATACTAGATGAGAATCAATCGCTATTTTTGGTTTAAAGTCGATTTCTCTATGTCTTCAGCAATGGTTACTAATAAAAACCGAAACGTCAAAAATCCAATATAGAATGATTATTCCTCAAATACTAGATGAGAATCAATCGCTATTTTTGGTTTAAAGTCGATTTCTCTATGTCTTCAGCAATGGTTACTAATAAAAACCGAAACGTCAAAAATCCAATATAGAATGATTATTCCTCAAATACTAGATGAGAATCAATCGCTATTTTTGGTTTAAAGTCGATTTCTCTATGTCTTCAGCAATGGTTACTAATAAAAACCGAAACGTCAAAAATCCAATATAGAATGATTATTCCTCAAATACTAGATGAGAATCAATCGCTATTTTTGGTTTAAAATCGATTTCTCTGTCTTCAGCAAAGGTAACGGATAAGAAAACAACGCAGTTGCTATGGTTACTCATAAAAATTCCTCCCAAATTTTTAGCATTTCACAGAGAGAAGCCTATCCATTCTTACTTAAGCAAGGCTAAATGAGCTATATTAAAACTTTCAAATGAATAAATTTTAAAGAATTTAAAAAATTAAAAAAAGTACCATCTTACTCTAGAGTAAAGTACTTTAAAATATAATTTTACTAAAAACTTTATTTAACCTTTTTTGTGGTCCCTAAGGTACTTAATTAGGATATTAAATTTCATCAAAATTGGTTAAGTCATTTTCAAGATATTTAGAAAAAACTAAAAAAGTACTGAAATAAAGTACTAATGTTTGTGGGCCGATATGTACCAAAAACTAATCAGCGCTTCATTTTGTTAAACTAATGGTAGGTTTTCAATTTCATTTCAATCGGTGCAACGGTGTGGAAAAAATCGTGGGCCAAAAAAGCGATAATAGACATACATCCATACATACATCCATACATACATCCATACATCCATCCGCACGCACTAAATGAAAAAATCACACTTTTTGGCCTCTCGACGAGACCCCTTGTAATTTTTGGCAAAACCGTCACGTGCTAAAATTCAACCTAATCGAATACTACAATTTGTGACTTTAATTGAGTCCATGGGTTCCGTAGTCTTTACCTGAGGACACTTTGAAGCCACGCTTGCCCCGAGAGCGATTACAATACTTTACCCATGCTTTGCATTGGATAAAGTAAAAATTTATCTCAATATTCTTTTTATTAATATTATCAAAACAAAGATTGGTATTCGAAATTAACCTCATTATTAACAATTTTTTTTTATTAAAAAATTTAGTAGACAGAAGTTGTCACTCTATTAGAAATATAAGATTTTTCGTAGATCAACCAGATAGATCTGCTATCCCGAACCTACTTAAGGTGTGAAGTGATTTGTTGGGCTGAATAGCAATGAACTTAAAAATTTAATCTTTTTTAGACTAAATATTATTATTTTTATTAAATGTGACATTTCTTTCACTTATTAATATTAAAATGGGACGAACGATTTTTTATTTTTCCAAAAGTTTTGTTATTTTATAATAATATTATTTTATCAGCATATGGGGTGTATAATAATAATATTTAAATTTAAAAAAAATACTCTGGAAATAATGAAATCCAATCTGGTTTTAGTTTTGTCCGGAAAAAGAAGCATTTCTCAAGAAGACACTTCTCCAGAGAAATGTTAGCTCTGGAAATAAGAGTTTTTTCTGGATAATCTCGGCAGGGAGTTGTTGAATCCCGATCTGATCATAGTATTCTGAGATTGTATCTTTTTGTGGAGAGCACAGCTGCCGCCATCCTGAATTGGAATTATCCCCTGGGTTCCCGGGGATTTGCTTCACAGACATAACGAAAAAATCTTTTTCCGTTTTTGATGGCTGAAGAAAGAGAGAGCAAAGCCGCAGAGCTTGATATCAAAAGGTATATCAATTATAGATTGAAGAATCTTGGACCATTTACTTTTATTTTTAATGCAATTTAATGCATGAGGGGCCGAGAAGCGTTGACATACCCTTGCATTTACGAAGAAAGGAGGAGAGATTCATCAAAAGAATAT
The DNA here is from genome assembly GCA_024734495.1 of Forficula auricularia. Lineage (NCBI taxonomy): Eukaryota > Metazoa > Arthropoda > Insecta > Dermaptera > Forficulidae > Forficula > Forficula auricularia. Next base: position 3,343,439 of record JALMQS010000828.1, on the reverse strand, counting down.
CGAGACGAAAGTGTCTTGAAAATTTTTAAAGTCAAGAAAAGGGAGACAGGAAGAAATTTGTAGTCTCTAGAAGTCATGGGGGGAAAGGTGCCGGCGAATAGAGTGAATATTTTCAACAAAAAAAATCCACACTACTTCCTCACAGGGGTCTTGGATAATCGTAATACATATATCAAAATCAGATTCATATACTTAAATATTTCTTATAAAAATTTCATTCTTTTTTACCATCAAATGAATTATTATATTAAGTAGCTGGAGCCACCGAGCGATGTACGGTAACCAAATTAAAAAAAATACAACTAAATATAGTACACGCCCCCGCTGCCCCCCCCCCCCGAAACCAGACACTTCGCCCCCACCACTGCACCCCCCGCCAACCCCACTCTGCCCCATCCCACCTCAAACCCGCCCCGAAACCCCCCACCTCGCCCCACCCCCGGATTCCCCACGATTGCACCCACCCAAATCCATCCCCACCCCGCACCGAGTTTTTGTATTTCTAGTTTTCTAGTGGTCTACATATTTTGTGTATATAACTCTTTGGTCTCTTTGAAGTCTGGTGGGTAAACAAAAAGCTGTCTTGCGAATTTGAAGCTTTTTGGTAGGTTTTTATTAGTTCTTTTTTGTCTCTTTTGGGGAAGGGGGTTTGTTAACTCTTCTTTCCATTTAGAGATAGGAAAAGCAAGGTTTGGTTTTTAAAATTAGGCTGGAATAAGGAAATCTCTGCGTTACTAAGGTAAATATTTTGTTTATTTTTAAAATATTTTTTCTTTTTTTAGATAATATGGTTAAAAGGGATAGTCAATCCAGGGTTGGGACTAGAAGTATAGGTGTTGAAACCAGTGGTGGTATTTTTCTTATGAGGATGATTTATATGGTTATATATATATAGATTATAAGGATATAGGGAAGAATGGTATTAATTTAAATACAGTCTGGTTCTTACAAGTTAGTTAATTCAGATATTAATATGTAGGTTCTGGCATTGATTTGTGGAAGTCTGTCTATTTATTACTACTTGGGATTATAGTCTTCTGCCTCCTATGATTAAATCAATTATAAATTTTGTCAAGTCCAAAAGTCCTAGAATTGTAAAAAAATTTATTTGGTTCTCACAAGCAGAGATTAGCTGAGGTAGAGAGAGGTCATACCATCCTTGTTAAGGTTTTGACCAGGTTTCCTTAACAACTTATGGCAAATGCCGGGATGGATGATGCGCCGCTTGCTCCTGGTATCGGGTTTTTGCGCGGAATTATTAAATTTTGTCTTTTGATGGAAATCTATGGTCATGTTATTTGTTAATGAGCATACATTTCTATTTTTTTTAACTTGTTTATTATTTGTTAAATTGTAATTAATTTGTATTGATGTTTGTTAATGTATTGTAGCTAGATGTTTAGAGGACCTAGCCACCGAGGACTTGTGCCTCTAAGCAGGTCGAGAATAAATATTCATTTATTTATTTATTTATTTAAATAGGTATATAAATAAATTCCGTATAATTTTTTTTAATCAAATAACAATTTATCGAGTTTTTTAATCAATTAAATAAATAATAAATAATAATTTTATTGAAGCAATTGTTTACCTGAAATAATGTAGGTATACATTGTATTTGAGGATTCGATTTCGGAGATTATTTCCCCACCATCAACTGTACTTGATCTTCTAGCTTACGATAGTATTTTAGTCCGTCTTTTTTACCAAGAATTTTAATCAAATAAATTGGCAAATTCTAATATATAACAATATTTGGTATAAAGAATTCGTGGGTTTTAAAATTAAAAAACCAATTAATAAATAAAAAATAATTGAAAAAATGTAATCAAACTTTTTTATTGAGATTTTCATCTATCAATAATTAATTTAATTAAGAAAAGATCAATTAAGATGAAATTTGTCGAGGTCCAGACCTAGCCAGATTTTCTCATCCTCAAAACTTGTTAATTGAGGTTGTTTCATCAAAATCGGTAGAGCCGTTTTCAAAATAAAAAAAGGTACAAATATATAAAAACAAAAATTAAATTATAAATGAAAAAAATGTAATCTATAAAATTGAAATTTTTATCATAAAAATGTGCATTGAAATAACGCACTAATTACAGCGGTGTTGTTCTAAAAGCGCTTTGTAAGAAAAACAGCTGTACTTGGTAATCCCCGCTTCTACATATAAGACCCATAGATGAACTGAAGAACGTCCACAAAAAACACTAGTCAAAAGTTTTGCATCATGTAAATTTTAAATAAAAAAATTAATCAAAGAAGCAAAACAAATATTGTAGGTTTGAAGGTAAGGAAAATAATTTTATAATGTCAATAAATATAAATGTATTATTCAATCGAATTATGACTGATTTTTATGTTTAGCATGGCACAAAGGCATTCTGGTAAGTTTATCCTAAACGAAAAAAAAAAATAGGGGCGCCAAACAAAAACTCGCCTAGAGCGCTAGTTGTCCTTAGGCCGGCACTGCCCTTCCACCTATTTTATATGAAAATTAAATTTAAAAAAAATCAAATTTATAATCATTTATGATATTTTAAGTAACCATTCAAAATTTGGTCAAATTGGACAAGCGGTTCCAATTCGTAACCCGTCCCCTACTTTTTGGCCTCAATTTAATCTATTAATTTTCATAAAAAATATCCAAAAAGAAAATTTTTAGTTTTATTGTAGACCGAAACGCCGTAAATTCATTCAGCTTTTTTTATCAAAATATTTTTAACCGTTTTAGAGATATTTCGAAAATACGAAGGAAAAAACGCCCACTATTTTCATCCACGATGACAATACTTTACAATACCCCGTATGATAAAATAAAAAATTATTATTTCATCAACAATCTTCATAAAAGTACGTATTTGGTAAGAATTGTATAGGGGAGATCAGGGAAAATGGTGTCCCTATAAGCATTTTACTGGATTCCTACGATATTTTTTGAGCTGTCAACCCATCATCAAGAGATACAGAAAATAACTCTGTTTTTTATCATTGTATGTAAAGATATTTTTAAATAGAATTAGACTAATTTGTTTTTTGATTTAATTCACTTTAAAATAATGTTGTGAGTGTGCCTCCAAAGTGGCCAATTTTAGGTGAATTTTGTACCTCTTGGGATTTAGGAATTTGTTGATATTATGGAAAAAATCTCTCGTATTCCCTTATTTTCTCCTTATCGACGGCAAATAAGAATGAAATTGATATCTAAAGCAGCGATTCTTAACAGGGGGCAGCGGAAAGTATGTAAGAGGACCGCGAAAATATTAGAATTTTTTAAGTTTTTATATCTTTAAAAATGAAAAAAAATATGTTTTTATAAGTGATACATATGTAAGTGACAGATGAATTTAATGACATCTCAATATTCTTAAAAATGCTTAAACTAAATGAAAACGTTGAGCGCATAGGTATCTTTGACCCAAACAGAAAGACAGACAGACAAAATTTAAACGACAAAAATTGGATTGCAAAACTTTCTTACTTGGCAGACAACTTCACCATTCTAAACCAACTAAATTTATCTATGCAAGGAAATCAACATAAGATTTTTTCCTTGCGAGATAAAATAGAGGCGATGAAAATGAAACTTCGTACAAGGATTCGAAGAATAGAATAGAATGTTTTCGAAATTATTCTCAAATGATTACAGATTAATTGTGAATTTGATGAAGAACATACAAATTATTTAATTCATTGTGATCTTCAAAAATTAATTGCAAAATTTGACAAATATTTTCCAAATAATGAAATTGATAGCAGAAATTGTGGATTCGAGATCCCTTTCTTAATTGAAAAGTTTTTGTTTTGCCGAGAGTAGCAGAGTTGTTGATTCACAAAGAGAAACAAAGAGGTTGTCCTCTGCTTGATGCAAATAAACATACACACATATATATCGAGATGATATATCTGTATATGTATATTATTTATTTGTTTGAGACTATAGTTTCGAAGACTTGGTCTTCATCATCAGTCTTTTTTAATTATAAATGTTGTTTTTCATGGAGTCAATATCGTATGGATATTGAGAATTTGATATTCCTTCTTCACTGGTGGTCAGCTTAGAACTTCTTAGAGTATGGATATTGAAAATTTGATGTTCCTTCTTCACTGGTGGTCAGCTTAGAACTTCTTAGAGTTCTAAGCTGACCACCAGTGAAGAAGGAACATCAAATTCTCAATATCCATACGATATTGACTCCATGAAAAACAACATTTATAATTAAAAAAGACTGATGATGAAGACCAAGTCTTCGAAACTATAGTCTCAAACAAATAAATAATATATATACAGATATATCATCTCGATATATATGTGTGTATGTTAATTTGCATCAAGCTGAGGACAACCTCTTTGTTTCTCTTTGTGAATCCCTTTATTAACTGGGATAATACCAATTTATCACCAACCCACGATGACACTGATTCAATTGATAAAGGATTTAAGTTTGAATTCACTTTTCAAGAAAAAAAGTTTGGTACAATTTTGGATACATATTCGGAAGGAATATCCACACTTGTTCTTCATCGCGATACAACATTTATTGCCTTTTGCTTACATATATCTGTGCGAAAAGAGATTTTCCACAATGGTCAATATTAAAACGAAGCAACGTAATCGAATATAAATAGACTCTTGCATGCGAATAGTTTAAAGTAACGCAATTGAAGTGAGAATAGACAAATTAGTGGAGTCTATTCAACAACAGAAGTTTCAAATTTTTAAGGATTTAGGTGTCGGCTCTAGGTGAAACATTATAAATAACTTATGAGGAGAATTTTCTAGGTTAAGTTTCATTAATTTTACCTGATGGGGGAGGGCGGGGGATGGTACTGACCGCGAAAATATTTTAGGATTTAAGGGAGCCTCGACTAATAAAAGGTTAAGAACCACTGATCTATATTATTTTGGAAATTATGAAATTTGGCTTATATATATTTACTACTCTGGCGTTGTTCTGTTGAGATGATATCAATAATACCCCCTGAAGCCTCATTCGCTCGAAACCTACGATTTTCAAACATTCTACACCCCTTACTTATATCAGTGTTTCCCAATCTTTTTTGTCCATGTCCCACCTAAGCCTTTCTAGAATTCTTTTGCCCCCTGTAACATACATAGTTTTTATATTCTAAAAATGAATTATTATATAAATAATAAAATATAATATGAACTTCACCCACGGGGGAAGTGAAACTTTTGTTTATTTGTATACACAACTAGATACCCAACATATTTCTCCTCTATTGAGTCATTTCCCATTTATTGTAACAAAAATTTTCAAAAAGAAACGTCGCTAAAGAAGTTTCACTTCAAAACGAAATTTTGTTGAATAATATTTTGTATAGTCCTACATACATTTAAGTGTATTTTATATATTGCTGAAGCTACTTATTATCAAATTTTGTTAACATTTATTTTTTCAAATATGTGTAACTAATTTTGTAGATTTTTATATTTATCTGGATGAGCCCATTTTTGGATTGCCTCTCTTAATAACCAAATTGCCCCCCTGTGGGGCGTGGGCCCCACGTTGGGAAACACTGCCTTAGATAAAAATATAATTGAAATAAATGTGAGCAATTTTGTCATTTATTAAATGGTTTTTTTTCTTTCCCTCTTTTTTCCAATTTATCGCTGATTAATTTTTTTGGTTGAACGGGACCGCCTGAGCACGGGGTCACTTGTCCCATGGATAACTAATATAAGTGAAAGCAAAACTTATAATTTATTTTCTAGGTTCCATGTAGTACGAGGTGACTGTCAAATTAGTCTGGATTAGAGCAAATTAGTGAATGCAAATAACCTAGTCATTTGACAAGAGAAAAGTAAAAGCCAGACGAAAGGGGTGCGAAAGTGAAGGTTGAAAGCGAAACAGATGTCACCCGGACAGAATAATTCAGCACGTTTCTCACCCCCTCCCCCCTGCCCTATCATCCCCCATAAATAGCTGCAGGGTGGACAAACCAGGCAGATAGCAAAAATTACTTTTACACAACGGAACCACATTAATTCTCGTCCTACTGCCATTCAATTATTATATATTAGTTAAATCCGTTATACGAATTTTTGACTTGACCAAAACAAACTAATAATTTAAATGAAAAACATATTTTATTACTCAGTGTTAATATTTTTAACGAGAAGTTATGTGAATTCACGTTAACAAAATGAACGAAATTAGGTCAGAAAAAGGTTAATCCAAGTAAATTTTTAATTACGAGGATAAGTCAAAAATTACTTACACTTTTTGTTCTACAACTTTATTAAACTAAGATAGGAGGCGGCCGCATGCGCATGCGTTGAGTTGGCGCGTTTCTGGTCATGTGTGCTAATCACGATCGCGTCAGTTGTCGTCTAGCTACAACAGCATAAGCATGTCGACACAACACAAAAAGATGGAGCTGGGCCACCGTTAACTTTGAGACCCTGGAACACCCTCCCTACAGCCCAGATCTCGCTCCCTCAGATTTTCATCTCTTTGGACCGCTCAAGGAAGCTTTGAGAGGTCGTCGATTTGCCTCAGACATGGACGTTCGGGATTCGGTGCAAAAGTGGCTTCATGACCAACCGAAAACCTCCGAAAGCTTGTGGCTCTCTGCACCAAGTGATTTGCTAAAGGTGGAGACTATATCGAAAAATAATGTATTTGTTGTACACCTATCTTAGTTTAATAAAGTTGTAGAACGAAAAGAGTAAGTAATTTATGACTTACCTCGTATATAGGTAGTTCGAAGATTTATAATGGGAATTAAGGCCAAGTTTTTTGTGTGATTTTTTTATTTTTCAACCAATGTTTTGTCGACTTTGCCGACTTTATCAATGTTTCAAATAGTTACATCATCCATTAGTCTAAAATACATTATTTTTCTTTATCACCGTTACCAATAAAGAACCATCAGAAATTTAAAAATTCAAAAAATTCGGCACATTCACATAAACAATTTTTTTCTCTTTTCTTTTTTTATTAACAATTGAATTAGATAAACAGAATCAGAAAACACAGTTTTCTGTTTATATTGTTTCTAAAACTGTTTATCTAATTCAATTGTTAGTAAAAAAAGAAAAAATTTGTTTATGAATGTGCCGAATTTTTTGAATTTTTGAGTTTCTGATGGTTCTTCATTAGTAACGGAGATAAAGAAAAATATTGTATTTTAGACGAATGTGTGATGTAACTATTCGAAACCCTGAAGAAGTTGGCGAAACGTTGGTATAAAAATAAAAAAATCACACCAAAAATGTGTCCTTAATTCCGATTATAATCGAATTAATAAACAATATGGAGAAAATGATAATAATAATTATATAGGTACCTAAATAAAAGGATTCAGGACCATTAAGTCAGGATAGACATATTTTCGAAATGAGAGAGGAATATTCAAGAGTTGGATTAACCGGGAAATTGATTGTGGAGTTGAGTTTTGAAAAATTGGAAATTTTAAGACCTCCGGAAGAAAACCTATGGAGGCAGGGAGTGAATTTCAGTCAATAAAAGTCATAGGAAAAATAAAGTGAAGAATGATTGGTTCGATTTAGTTGTAATCTTGTTGGTTGATGAATAAAATGCCAGTGTTGTTTTTTTTTAATGACAAGTAAATGTGATAGCGTTAACATTGAAAATTCAGAGCGAAATTAATCTTGATATATACACCGATTTTGTTGTTTGTAATGTTAATGATTTGAGAAGTTACCGCCCTTCTAGAACGGAGTAAATCTTTGCATCTTGAAAAGAACTAGAAGACAAAAACATTTCAGGCTATTGAAATTATATGTTAATTATAATTTGGTTATAATGAAAGGCAGTCCATAAATTATTTAAATTTTTATTCAAATTCCGACGTTTCGGAGACCTTTTCTATCCTTCTTCAGGGTAATGAATAGTTATTGATGGTTGAGTATAACTCGGCTCCCATTTGTCTCTCTTTTCAGTGATAACAAGAATTTTATAATACTTTTCACCATTATATCATAAATTGACTAAGTACACTTATGATATAATGGTGAAAAGTATTGTAATATTGTTGTTAACACTGAAAAGAGAAAAGGTCTCCGAAACTTCGGAATTTGAATAAAAATTTAAATAATTTATGGACTGTCTTTCATTATAACCTACTTATTTCGCTTACCAGTCCGACTTCCTAAGAAAATAAAGAAAATTGTATGTTAATAATGTTACTGGGAAAGTAGTTGTTCTCCAATAGAAGTCATAGAAATAAAAGAGTTTGCTAATGCGTTTGTTCAGTTTGTATCTAATGCTGTAACAATAAAACAAATTTTCTATATCCACTCGGGTAATTGACCCCATGAAAAGGAAATAACAGATAAAATATTTCTAATTAAAAAGACAGATAATGAAGGCCAAAGCTTTGAAACTATAGACTCGAACAAATATTTTATATGTATATACCTATACATATTTATATTTGGTATAAATATGTATATTGTATAAATGTATATTTGCATCAATCAGCGATCAACCTCATTGATTTCTCTTTATTAATCAGCAAATCTCTGCTACTTTCGCCAAAATATTATTGATATGAAATAAACTGACGTGTTCTGATGTGGCCATCCACCTGACTTTACAAGACAACCTGGCCCCCTCACTTATATTTAATAAAATTATTTATAATCATGTAGGGAACGGGGTTAGTTTTTGCATTTTTAGACTCCTGGGGGCCCATTGATTATGTATACGAAATTTGGTTGAGTTTGGTACAAGAGCATAGAATTTCATTTTTTGACCCCACACTCCCCCCCCCCCCCATTTTGGGGGTTAGTTTTTGCAATTTTAGACTTCTGGGGTCACACTGATTATGTATACAAAATTTGGTTGTGTTTGCTCGAATGGCTTAGATTTTTAATTTTTAACCCCCCTCCACCCCCCTTAATTTTGGATCGATATGCACCAAAATCTAATCAGCTCTTAATCTCAATGGACCAAAACTACGTGTGAAATTTGGTTTCGATATTCAAACTAGTTTTTGAGCTAGCTAGCCCACAAAAATTTGGTAACGCACAGACTAACGGACAACCAGACAACCTGACAACCGCACAACCAGAAAACCGTTTTCAGCCGTTTTTGAGATATTTCGAAAAAAAAGAAGGAAAAAAACAGTGTTTTCACGCACGATTACAATACTTGACCATACCCTTGAGTGCGTCTTCTGCTGGAATTATAAATTTTATTTAAAACGAGACCATATTTTGAGAGCTTTTTCCTCTTCATCGGTCTATTACAATTGATTCACAGGAATTACTTCTTGTGAATCAATTGTAATAGACTGATGAAGAGGCCAAAGCTCTCGGAACTATAGTCTCGTTATAAATAAAATTTATAATTCCAGCAGAAGACATACTCTTTTGTTGTCTCTTTCAATAAAAGTAATAAATTTAAAAAAATATATAAGGGTTGAGTAATGTTATAGAGGCGACTGTGGGTCAGTGGTTAGAGTGTTGGATCGCTGACTCAAAGATCGCTGGTTCGAGACCGAGTCTCGGCATATAGATATTTTCAGTCGCCTCCTCTTGGAAAGTAATGGCAACCTACCAAGAGTATAATTGCCTAGTAACCTCTCCAAATTAGCCGTTCGGAACCGGCGTTAAAAAGTAGGTCCCATATATCTGTGTAAAAACAACTAAACACACTCAGCACAGGTATATGTGGAGAGGAGCCGACACCCGTTTCGGGTATGGCACTCGAAGAAGAAGAATGTTATAGACTAAATAATTTCAAAGGTCTTCATGACTACTTCACATTAGAATATTAGCAATAAAAAGATAAATTCTTTAGTTAGGATAAATGTTTGTGGGCGTGCCTGTAGGGTATATTACAACTATTATAGCAGAGCTATTAGGTTGCATAACTCAGAGGCGCATATGCAAGATGTCAGTCATTTATAAATGATTTTTATCTAATGTTATGGACATGTTAATCCTATATTGAGAAGAATGAAAGAGATTCGAATTCTAATGAATTCTCAACTTCTCTCAAGTTGCTTGACCACTCCCCCCCTTTTGGCAGTTTGGGGGGGAAATTTCTTTAAACAAAAGATGTCAGAAATCACACCCTCTACAACTTTGCTTATAACAGAATTTGCATTAGGGTTATTAGTATAGGTGTTATTTTTATAATTTCCATTATTGCTCAAAATAATTAAAGAATTCTGTTATTTTGTCATTGATCATCATCAGAACTTGAACAAATTAATATGGGACCACCCCTAAGGTACCCTTTCCAACAAAAAAAATCATAGAAATCGGAAAAGTTATCGAGGAATAAAGATACAAAAAAAGTCGCCTACGAATTGATAGCTTTCTATTTTTTTTGAAGTCGGTTAAAAATAGGGTCGCGAATGAAAAAAGCTTACGATGCGCTGCTATATATAATACCTACTTTAAAAGAGAGATGAATTTATGGATTACTAAACTAATTTACAATTTTACAAGATTTTTTACACGTTTTTCGAGAAATGTATCTACCGTGTAAAAAGAGTTGGGTGACTTAAGGTAGTTGTTTCGCGACAATACTAGCAAAAAGTTAATGCTAGTGTATATAGAATAGACAATAAGAATTCATAATTCATAAGCCCAAAACTTTTTGCTGTTTATGTACCAATTCTAGGCAATCCCGTGTTCGTTTGACAAATCTGGCACCATTGTAAGAGATTGAATATTCTTATATTAAAATGACAGATAAAATACATTTTAAAAGTTAAAAAATTTCTATAAAAATGATTTTGTTATTTTTTAACAAATGTAATCAACGTCTACGTCACACCTTATGAAAATTATAATTTTGAAAAAAACTAGTGCATGCGCGCTTTATACATCTTTTGCTGGTTAAATAAATGCGCTGTTGCCAAATTGTTTTTAGTGTAAATTTTTTATTATACATTTTTCATTATTTATTTATTATTATCTCAGAAACTGTGTTGTAACTATGAATCAAAATTGTCTTAAAACATGTGCCTATTGGTTATTGTTTAATGTTGGTTTAGTTTTTTATAAAAATGTAAAGAAGGGTTTCTTAATTATAATTAAATATGTATGTAAATTTTCCGATATCCCGTATAGTGCAATGTATAAGAGTCTGAAAAAATCTATTTTTGTAATTTAATATCTCCGGAACTATATTGTTCATAAATTTCGTTTTGCCACCAATCGATGCAGAAGTATTTAAATAATAATCTGTCTAAATTTCAAAAAAATCCTAAGAAAACTCATTTGGGGGGACAACTACCCTAAACTAATCTTTTAAAAACTCCTGTGTTTAATATGTTTTACTTTTTTTTATGCTTTCCCTAAATGTTGACATTTTTTATTAAGCTTTTAAAATATGATTTAAGTTATAAAGCGGTCTATAAATTTCAAGCCATAATTTTTTTACTTATATTTTTTTTTTTTTATAAATTCCATTCAGGTAATAGTACGAAAAGTTATAATTCTATAATGGATGGATTCATTAGGCAATTGAGTAGCCAGCCCTTGTTGCCCTTATTGACCCCCTCCTGTTGGTTACAGAAACTGGAGAGTGTTTAATGAATGTCATTAAGGCAATCAATTTTCCATTTAGAATGAATGGTCAGGAGAAAGTAGTTTAGAATTCACATAACGGATGGGATTGCTGCTGGGTAATTAATGGAAATTGCTTTCTTCGAATGGCAAAATAAATTTATTCGGATTAATAACTCTGTCGAGAAAAACGCGAGGAAAAAATTCGGAATAACTAACATGTGTTAGAGAATTATATCCAGAGAAAAATAAATCTCCGTCATCAGAGAAGGATTAAATGGAAGGAATTACATTATTAATATTCTAGCGCTTGGGGTTAGAGCCTTGCTATGTAATTATATTATTTAGAGTAAGCAATTTAAATGAAGAAGCTTGTGCGCTCTTTCGACCCGGCTACATATATTTGTCACATTAAAACAAAATAATTTATACTGAAAACCAAGTTGGAAAAAATGAAGGTCAAACTTTAGAAATTATAATCTCTAAGAAATAAGTTATTACAATTAACCCGAAAGTTTGAGTATCTTCTTACTTGACCATACAGGGTATGGTCAAGTATTGTAATCGTGCATGAAAAAAGTGTTTTTTTCCTTCTTTTTTTCGAAATATCTCAAAAACGGCTGAAACTATTTTGATGAAAAAAATTGAGCCAAACCATGGCATTTCCCTCAACAAAAAAGCTCTAATATGTGAACATCGAAAAAATTATATTTTTTGAGATAATAATTGTTTTGTCAAAATGTCTGTTAGTTAGTCTGTCTGGTTGTCTGTCTGTTAGTTAGTTAGTCTGTGCGTTACCAAATTTTTGTGGACAGGCTAGCTCAAAAACTAGTTTGAATATCGAAACCAAATTTCACACGTAGTTTTGGTCCATTGAGATTAATAGCTGATTAGATTTTGGCGCATATCGACCCAAAATTAAGGGGGGTGGAGGAGGGATTAAAAATTAAAAATCTAGGCCATTTGAGCAAACTCAACCAAATATTGTATACATAATCAGTGGACCCCCAGAAGTCTAAAAATGCAAAAACTAACCCCCCCTCCCCTTACATGATTATAAATAATTTTAGGGGCCAGGTTGTATGGTAAAGTCAAGTGGATGGCCACATCAGAACACGTCAGCTTATTTTGAAAATTAGATGGATTTTTTTTCCAAAAATACAACTCACGGGGAAAACCAAATACAGTTGACTCTCGATAATTCGAAATCCAAGTGACTACACGAAAAATTCAAATTATCGAGGCTACGAATTATCATGACGTTTGAATTATCAAAAGGAAAGAAAAAAATTCGAATTATTAATAGTTTTTATTATATGTATTTTTGAAAATATGTATGAGCTTACATAAATTTTATATATAACCTCAAGTAAAAAAGTAAAAATAATGAAAACGACAAAAAAGAACAAAAAATTACATATGTATTAACATTGCAATAGATAATAACTAGAGACCGAATTCTTATGCAATTGCATATTTTTTGCCGCCACATACGACCCAGGGGATCAATTATCTGTCCGAATCATGCATCTAGGATGTGGGTTAAATTTTATATTGCATATTTTTGCATATTTGAGTAAAATTGCATAAAATTGCATATTTGAAGAATATTGCAAAAAATTGCATAGTTGAAGGGTTTTTGGTTAAATATTGCCAAATACAGATTTTTTAAATGTAAATTTTCGAAGAAAGAATGAAAAAAATGAAGAAATAAAACAGGAGGATATTAATTTAAATTCGAAGAAAACTGAAATAGGCCTCAACGACAAGAGTGTAGTGTTGGACTACGAATTAGGAGGTTGAATTACAAAGGATGTTGACTTAGATACAAAACAACCCACTCATTTTTCTTTTTATTCAGTTGTGCTTTGACTTGACTAGATACTATATTATTGACGAAAAGTTTCCAATCTTTTTCTTTTAAAGTAAAAATGGGCCATTTTGGCCATTGAGTGTTCGTGTGTGTATGTGGAAGTGTGTGTAAATTAGTGTAGACATCAGAATAATATTAATATTTGCATTATTTTAATAGTTTATTATTGGTAGGTCAATAAGAAAAGTATGTTAATATAAAAAAATAAAAGCAATATAATACAATACAAATAAAACTACTCTCCCACCTCCGTATTTTTTCGTTCACTTTTTTTGAAAAATTATTATATTTATTATAAATGTTTAAAAGGTTGAGACTAAAAGGACCTCGTAGAATGGATCGATAATTCTTGTTAAAAGAAAAAAATTTCAGCTTCACAGATGGAGCATTTTCTTGTTCTTTGTTTAAGTGTCTCCTATTTTATATATTTATAATGTTGATTTTATTCAAGAGGACCTATTATTTCTTTGAGATTAAAGATTTTGTTAATATATTAAATATAATGAGAATTCTGTGCAATTTTTTACGAAACAAAAGTACATATTTGACACTTTGGTCTCTATATCTTACTTTATCATTTTATTTTTTTCATGGCTCCTTCTAACATATAGTCTTTTTGTTTTCAATTTTAATTTTTTAGTGCATAAAAAAATTCATTTTGCCATCTTTTACTTCATATATTTGCATATTTCAACGTATTCTGCATATTACTTGCATATTTCAGCATTTTTAACTGCATATTTTGGCAGTTTTTCCTGCATAAAAATTCAGGTCTCTAATAATAACATACCTAATTAAAAAAATTAAGAATATATAATTGTTTAATTAATGAATCAAGGCCTACGCTGCGAAAAATGAAGAGGAGAGGATTAAAAAAGAAATTCCATAATTCATATAGACAAAAGGTATTAGTTTGGGTTCAGGGATCAGTAGCTTAGTGGATATAGGAGGTAAACCTCTTATGACAAAGCATTGCAGTACATATGCAAAGATCCCGGGTTCGAGCCCCGGCTGATCCTTTTGTCTATAATAAAAATAATCTTTTCTTCGTTCCCTAAATTTAAAATTTGTTATTAAGAATAGTTTTTTGCTAGGAAAAATTAGAATTATAAAGAGGGGAAGTGGCCTAGTTCGAATTATAAAACGCTCACCCTCTTGATACGAAAAGGATTTCAAGTTATCGAGCGTATCAAAATACCCAGCATTTTTTCGATTTACCGAAGTTAACAGCTGAAGAGTTCGAATTATCGAAAAATTCGAATTAACGAGGGTCGATTTGTCGAGAGTCGACTGTATATCAAGAAAGAATTTAATTAAGGTCAAAAATCTAAGATTTTAGTAGAAATATTTTTACATTGCATATCAGAGGGCTTCGTCTCCTCATGAGTTGAACCCGAGTACTAACTCGCTTGCCGGGCTTGTTAGCTCGACTCTCGAGACAAAACATTAAACCAAGTGTGTTAGAACTCTGGTTCAACTCCTGAGGGGACGAAGTCCTCTGATATGCAATGTAAAAATATTTCTACTAAAATCTTAGATTTTTGACCTTAATTAAATTCTTTTTTGATATATTTGATTTTCACCGTGAGTTGTATTTTTAGAAAAAAAAAATCCATCTAATTTAAAAAAAAGATACTTTAACTTTCGGGTTAATTATTTTAATGAATGGTCCTTGACTGAAAACTTTTTTCAGGTTAGCTATAATTTTTGCTTTATCCGTATGGAGTAAAAAATTTTAACTTCTCTTTACTCATAAGTTGTGCCTTCAAAGGGATCAATTTTATCGGATTAGACTCTGTTTTATTAGTATTAATGTCAATTTTATAATTGAAAGATTTCATTCAGACGCGAGAAAAATAATAGCAGGTTCTCTTTGAATGACTCATTCATAAAAATGCGGAGAGGGTGAAATCACACCTTCTTTTCCTTTTCATCTATTTTCTTTTTGGCTTACCTTGGCCTAATATCCTTTTGGTAACAAGAACTCATCGATTTCCTATTATTCTATATTCAAAAGCCATTTCCATTACTAAAATAATTTTTTCATATCAAAAAACACCTTTAAGATTATGCCATCCATATTGAAACGTTATAATCAAATTGCCCACGACCTATATAGAATAAATTAAGGATAAGCTTTTTAGGGTCCATTCAAAAGTAAAACGGAACTCGGAATCAGTGTCACTACTACTGTCTGTCAGTCAGAGTAATGTAGATCAGAATATCAATAAGATCAACTTTAAATTACAAATTATATAAATTTATTTTCTCAAAACCAAAAATTGTATTAAAATGTTAATCTTATGGATGGTAATTTTATGAAGGATGGTATTTTTTGTGGGGTCAAAAATAATGAATATTTTTTATAATGCGGTGTGAGATATTCCTGTAATGATCTCATTAAATAAAATTAAGCTAACCTTTTTTTAAATAAGATTGGAGTAATTTTTGGAGACGGACTGATAAGTGAAATTGAGTGGATATTGATGAGGTAGTCCAAAAAAAGAAGATAATTTATAGTATCTTCCAAAAAAAGAAAATAATTTATAATATCTTTTTATTCATAAACCGACTTTTCGGAGGCTATTCCCTCCTTTTCCAGGTTTTTGAACAGTCAGTGAAGGAAATCCAATGTGACATTCCCCTCTGTCTCCTCTTTCAGTGGCAGTAACAATAATATATTGTATTTCATTCTCAGCAGAATTATAATTTAGTAAATACATTATAATTCTGCTGAGAATGAAATACAATATGTAAGGTCAGGTGGGGTAACTGGGCGAGCTTCTTTTGTTTTCCCAAGGATAGTACTCCATATTTTTGGCTAAAACTAAGCTTCCTCAGAATTATTACAATATTAATTGAAAGATGAAATTTTCTTCAAATAATCATGATACTTTCAACTTTTGATTATTCAAAATTTTGGAATTATCTTAAGTTGAATATAAAGTTTTGCGGTTGGCCCAGTTAAACGCGTTGTGGGGTAATTGGACCAGCCCAGCCTATTTGCTGTTTTTTTAATTTTTAAAATCTTTTGAGCAGTTGGACATGTTCCCCTATCCCTCAAGGCCCTAGCCGTAGGTAGAATTAGTCTCATTTGTATATGGATTAAAAATAATCAAAGATGTAAGCGAAGTAATTGGGCCCTGACTAGGCTGGCCCAGTTGCACCATGACCTCTATTTTTTTTTATTCTATTGAATTTTTTAAGGTAGATAAGTTTAAACGCCAAGTATAATTTTTAAAATCGATTTTTATTACAAAAAAAGTATCATAAATCAAACAACTAAACAAAATAATTTCATTTTACCCATTGAAATAAAGTTAAATTAGTTCCTTATGCTTAAGAAAGCCTTAATTAAGTACTTACTCAAGTCTCAATATTTTCAAGGAACCGGGTAAGGCAACTAAGTAAGAAGTAAGCACATAACTAGATAAATAAGTAAATAAGTAATTAACTTAACTAAGTACTTAAGTATAAAATAAACTTAATGAAATTTCACTAATTCAGGAACACTGAAAATTTCCCACCAATATGAAAAAGTGAATTGCGCTAAAAAAATGCGGTAAAATTAAAAAGCTCTGGGGTTACAGGACCCCTGGGCCAGTCGCCCCCGGCCCCAGTTACCCCACCTGACCTTATGTACTAAATTATAATTCTGCTGAGAATGAAATACAATATATTATTGTTACTGCCACTGAAAGAGGAGACAGAGGGAAATGTCGCATTGGATTTCCTTCACTGACTTTTCAAAAACCTGGAAAAGGAGGGAATAACCTCCGAAAAGTTGGTTTAAGAATAAAAAGATAGTATACATTATCTTCTTTTTTTGGACTGCCTCATCAATATCCACTCAACTTTTTTTAAATGTTTATTCACTTTAAAATTACAATCTACGAAGGCGTCAGAATTTTTCACGGTGTTTGTACCTAATGGGATTTTCAAACCATTGTAGGGAATTATGAAAAAATTCTACAAATTATCTTTATTCACTCTGTGAGTGGTAAAAGATTTAGAACCACTGGACTATAGAAATACTAATTGAGATAGTAGTGAAAGAGTAATTCATTGCGATAGCTACAATAAACACTAAGGTAATAAATAGAAAACCACCACAATAAATAACTTTCAGGAGTACGTTCTACAAAGTAATTACACAACCGATGGTATGGCACGTATTAAGAAGACGTTTGAAATTGGCTAGTGATTCATCTTTAGGATAAAGCTGAACATAGAAAAAAAATGACAGCTCATTAATCTGTTTTACAAGGCATTGGGTAATTACAAATTACTTTTACTTGTGTAATTCAATTAGCACTTTCAATATATAAGGTGTCAATATAGGCAATTTGACACTTGCGGATTATGCATTTTGAAAAAAAAAGTTTTATCGATGTGAAACATCCCTGTAATTTACTTCAAAATTATCTTTTGACAATCTGCTACGTGATTAAAAGTTTGATTAAAGTAGATATTAGCAATTAGTTATAATTTTATTTCATTTAATAATTTCACGTCAGCGAACGGTATGTGATAGAATGCTAAAACGTGGCACCTTATTAATGCAAACTTATCTGCTCGAGTTCAGAACATTAAAACCAGTAAAACCAACGCCATTGACAGAATTCAAACACTAGCAAATAAACACTCGACCAATCTTGACCTTTCCAGCACAACTTCGCACCAACCTAAAAAAATCATCATAAAATCATTAGCCACATTGTAAAAACCACTTCAGTGTAATAAGTTTTTTTCTCTGATACCTACCTGTTTTTTTTATTATATCCATATTGTTTTAATATTGTATCCTGTACTAGTATATGTTTCTTTTTCTGTATTGGACATCTTGTCAGTAAAACTAGCTAAACCAGCTAAATAAATAAATTAGCTTCAACCTTTTGGGTGTTCCCATTTAAATACATATTTGGTTGTTTTCTGAATTTTTCTGAACTTTTCAACTTAAAGTTAAACGAAGCTAGGAATTCTAGAAAGCCTAAACCAGTTCCTTTTCTTGTAAATGCATTGACCAGAAGGAACTTTCTACCAATTTTCCCTTCTTTTGTAGACCTATCGTGGGTATCAGAATTCTTGAAAAAATAAGTTAGAAAAAAAATTTTCTTCACGTTTTGGATACTTAAAAAAATGGTGAAATTTGACACGTTACTTGTGTTATAACTAGTAAGGACTTGAACTTCTATAGAGTAGCTTGAAAGTTTAACACTGAGAAAGAAATCGTAATCTACATATACATATTATTCGTATACGAAATTTTTCATTTAAATCCTCTGGTTCATTTTCAAGTTCTCAAGAGTCAAGTCTATTTTTCTTGTAATACTTGTGATCTAGTAATTATTAAATAAACTTTTCATAATTCAATTTCGTTTTTATATGGCTCTTTTCTGCTTTTTTTAAATTTTCTGCACGCTTGACTTTTTTGAACTGAGGTTCAAAAAAACAATAATAATAATAATAATAATGAACACCCTTTTTATGTATAAAGAGCAGGCTGCATCAAAAGATCCAACTCTGTTGTTTATTATTTAGAAGGGACAAATGTCGCACCCCTGAGAATTATATTTTATACGTTTAATGATATTTACACTGCAAATTCCTACAATGAAAAATATTAACAAGGCTATACAAATGACCACAGGAGACATAACAAGAGTACAAGGGTGGTTACTGGCCATGTGTAGAGGTAGGCAGGCAGATCCAGCATTGTTATATATTTATTATTCAAAATTTAATATCTCTGGTCAATAACATTTTTTTTCTGTTATAAAACAGTCAATTAAAATTAATTGTATGTTGTAGAATTGGAATAGTGGAATAGAAATTGAATATTAACTCTATAATTTGTACTAGTATGATACACCCGGCTGGACCCTCTCTCCGATCACTCTCCACGCCACCAACTCTATCCTCGCCCTCTAGACCCTCTCCCCTCCCCCTACCTCCGATCACTCTCTACCTCATTTCTAGATCTTTAGTGGTCCACAGATTATGTATATCAAATTAGGTTAGTTATTATATCTAGATGACAACCATGATTTCATTAGAAATCTATAGTCTACTAGCTGCAAGGCCCGCCTTCGGCGGCCCCTTGCTAGCCAAAATTTGGTTGAGTTTGATCCAAGAGCAAGAATATTCATTTTTTAACCCCCCCCCATTTTGGGTGGTTAGTTTTTGCATTTCTAGCTCTCTAGAGGCCCACAAATTATGTATACGAAATTTGGCTGAGTTTGCTCCACGAGCAAGAATTTACATTTTTCACCCTCCTCCCTTTTTGGGTGGTTTTTGGGGGGAATTTTTTTAAATAAAAGTTGTCAGAATTCACATTCCCTACAACTGTGCTTAATATAAAATTTACCCTAGGGTTAATAGTTTAGGAGTTATTTGATAATTTTTATTCGTGCGCCCCCCCAACCCCCTTTTGTGGTCAAAATATCAAAACCTTATATAGCTATAAACGTAAGTTAGAAGACATTTAATGCAAATATGAAATTTCATAATAATCCCTTGAGCCGTTTTTACGCGAATCTTGGGCAACTTTTCGCGGAAACCACAGAAACAGACAGACATACAGACAGGAATTTTGTTAAGGGTGTTTTCCTTCATAACTTTGCTTGAAACATGTGCAACCAAAATTTGGCGTGATTTGGACCAATGTACAGACAAAACCTTAATTTTATATATATATATAGATTACTCTCTCGGAAGTTTGAACTATTATATTCAAAAGTGGGTTGCTGATTGGTTGATTTTCATTTAACTTTTACTTTAATAGCATTACTTCGATAAAAATCTTGTCTTTTCTAAGCTAGTGCACCAATATATCAATACTCGCTCATACTCTCGGCAAACTAAATATTTTCAATTAACTCTCTCATGCAGTCTTCCTACCAAATGTGAATAAATGAAAAAGTTAAAAAATAAAAAAATGATAAAATTGGTATTAAAAAAAATTGTTGAGAGATATAATTTATCATGTTGTCAACTTGTTTACTTGATGTTCTGGTGATAAATATCTATGGGATTATAATAATAAATAATTTATGTTGGCAAATTTTAATAAGCGAAGAATAGATATCATTTATCATTTATAAATTCACTGGATCAATTAGCCCTCAGTTACCAACTTTAATTTCCCCTTCGTATGCTGTTCTTACTTTTGATGAAAACTGGTCATGTGTTCATTGTGTACAGAGGGCGAGGCGGAAAGCAAAGGAAACTTTCCTTTCAAGCAGATTTTAAATTGAATTAGATCCACGTTTCTTTTCTAGATTATTTGATACAATTTTCCACTAACTTTCTCATCAAGCAATCAAATTAGAAATATACCCCATGAACCCCGGCACCTTTTGAAATCATCTGGTTGATAATACTATGTAAATTCACGAAAATCGAATTTAACATATAAGTTGCCGACCAGGCTTTTTGGGTTCCCATTTAAAACTTCAGAATCCACCTATGATATGCATATATATATGTATTTTTGTTGTTGGAGATCGTGGCTGTGATAAATTTATAGTGGGTTGATGGAGTTATGCACCGGGTAAAATAAAATTCCAAGAATAAAACGTTTCGGCCTGAATTTATGGGACCATCTTCAGATTATTGGGAATTATTCACATATTACCTAAATTTTGTTTATTGGGCCTCCGAGGAGCGGGCCGCCTCTTACAAAGATAAAGTTACACCTTCAGCTTACAATATAAAGTTCATTACACCTTCAGCTTCAGAACAAATAAATTCAGATTCAGAGCGGGTGGATGAGAGAGCCAGGATTAATCCTGACTCACATTTCACATTTCTTTTTTTTTTTTTGTATTTACAATTAATAATCATACGCCACCCGCTCTATATGTTCTTCTGCTGAAAGTGTAAAAATTAAGGAGAGATCCCCTCATCGCCCTATATGTCAAATTGTTTATTGTTTTTTGCGACATACCCAGGGCGATGAGGGGCCCCACCGCTTTATGCCACCACACTCCCTTCCACGAGAGTGTGATGGCCTCGACCCTGACCGAGCCCGCCCCGACGCCAAATCGCTCCGCAATATTGTCCACCAGACTGGAGTTGCCCCTATATTTTTCTATTTTGTTTCGGTGGGCAACACCCAGTCCTGCAAGCGCGGAGACGATCTGGACGTCCAAAACCCACACCACCCCCGACGAATCCTTTGCCACGATGTCTGGCTTTCTATTGCCTGCCGAGCTGGAGTACAAGTACTCCAACTCGACACGCATTCCCTTTTTTATCAAATCATCGGCCAGACATCGTACCACCGCGTCATGCCTCTTAACCCGCCCATCCGCGGTCCTATCACAACATTGGATGATGTGCGCCGTTGTTTCAGTTCGTCTGCACCCAGCCCGGCACATCGGGGGCCCCTCCGGCCGTCTTCCCCTGCTGGTTCTTACGGCTGAAGGAAGGGACCCCGATCTCAGCCTACAAAATTCTATAAAAGTATTGTTTTTAATTACTCCTGGGCGCAGCATCCAATTATAAGAGTTCTTTGCTCCCGCGCACATCTCCAAATCCCGGCCATCGACACTAGCGTATAGGTTCCTTAAGTACAAACAATTGTTCCTGGTTTTGTCAACAATAAGAAATCTAACTTCATGTATTTAGTACTGTACCTGAGCCCAAGATTCAGAGCTGAGTCTCTACATATATATGTAATTTATTTATTTGAGACTATACTTTGTCAGCCTTTTTAATTATAAATATGTGATCTGTTATTTCTCATGCGTTCAATTATTCGATTGGATTTAGATAAATTCGTTTTATCGTAATAGTAAGCAGGACACTGAACAAACGAATCCATGCATCAAGCAGAGGACAACCTCATTGATTTCTTTTATTGAGTCAACAACTCTGGTACTCTCGGAAAAATAAAATCATTTCGATTAGAAAGAACATTCTATGATATTCGGTAGTAAGTCAGAATCTAGACCTACACAAGCAGAAAGAAAAATATTTTCACCCACGTTTATACATTTTCTAATAAAAAAGAATTAGCTTAAAATAAAATAGAGTGAATTCAATACTACAGCCCTCCCGGGTGTTGATTTTTTTAATTCCCCGATCCCATTTATGTATGGGAATAGTTGATATTAAATGCAGTTTTATATTTGTATCCCCGATCATGTGATTAAGGTAGATCTTTCACAAATGCAAACATTCAACTTGGAAGATAAGTCATTCAAAGCATAATAAACAGACTGTTAAAATTTGAAGACGAGAAAAACATGAAATAATTGCAATTAAAAATGAAATTTTTTACATATGGTAAATTGGGAAAGGGCGTGAAAATGATCATTATTTTATTTTTTTTTCATTGGAGGACTTTCACCATCTTGATGAAAAACTAATATTTGTTAGAATAATATATTCGGGGCAACTTAAAAAAAATTGAAATTATTTACCACGTAGTTTTGATAAAAAATAAAAAAAAAACACATATTTGGGCGATTATTTTTAGTGGAAGGGATAAAGTTCAATGGCTTGGAAACGATCCATTCATAATGGGGATATAGTAGTGTGAGAAGTACAGTCACTTTAAAAAAACATAACCTAAAATTTTAGCACCGTTCTTATGTATAGAGTGTTTACGAGGATAAAACTTCTTCACAAAGAGAAACAAAGAGGTTGTCCTCTGCTTGATGCATCAACTTTTCAACTAAAACTTTTTGTGTGGATTGTCGCGAAAGAACGACCTTAAACCGATAGCTACTAATATCCACCGATGCAAGAGATTTCATGAAAAAAATCAATAAATAGGTTTTTAATGGTGAATTTTTGGGTAATTAATCGTATTTAATCTAAAACAAATAATCATAATATTAATGTAGACTAGGTCATTGAAATTTTTGTTTAAATTTTGTCGAACAGTGCTATTAGCATCTCTCATTTATAAAAAAATTTGGAATTCTTCTTTTGACGCATAAACTTGTAGAAAAGGAAAATAAAATAAGATATTCAGTATATAAATAAAAAGTTCATAAATAAAATAAAATGATATACATATGGTATATTAAATCTTATACCTACTGTATTCTCTTGACTAAAAGAAATATAAATTGTCATTATGAAAAATATTTTATTTCCTACTAGAAAATTGTTTTTATTGTCTCAAGTCACGCGGAGTAGAAGAGCATTATAAAGTAGCTGGACATATGAAGAAAGGAAGAAAAAATTCACGGAGACAATTCAATATAAAAATAATTTTTATAAAAAAAAATAAAACCGACTTCAAAAAAATTAAATTAAAATAATTATCTAATTTAGTCACAACTAAACGGCGAAATATTTACATGAAATCACTTTTTGAAGTCGGTGTCAAAACATTTTATGAATCGCACTCGACGGATCTTACTTAGTACGTTTGGCGGGTACGCTCGCTTATACAGGGTGCTTCAAAAAAATGTATACACACTTTGAACTTCCATAGAAAATTTATTTACCGTTCTACAAAGTTAAATTTCAGGAAAATAGAAAGCTGAAAGTCCAATGTAAATGAAACATAAATAACAAATGTTAATACTGTTCAAATTGGTGACTTGCAGCATCAATACAATTCTGAGTACGAGTCACCACTGATTCTGTACATCGTATCAAAACGTCCAATGAGATTTCTTACACACTGCTTGAATCTCATTCCAAAGAATGTCTAGGTTACGTGGTTTACGTTTGTACACCTTCATCTTTTACTGTGCCCCACAAGAAGAAATCCAGTGGTGTAAGGTCTGGAGAGCGTGCTGGAAACTCGATTGGCCCCCTGCGTCCTATCCACTGGCCCGACAAATTTTATTAATTACCTAACAATGCTTGCTGATTCCATATTTCCTGCCATTCGTGCATTATACGGTAATGATGATTTTTATTTTCAACAAGATGGTGCCCCGCCGCACTATCACAGGGACGTACGAGCTTACCTGGATCAAAATTTGTCGGGCCAGTGGATAGGACGCAGGGGGCCAATCGAGTTTCCAGCACGCTCTCCAGACCTTACACCACTGGATTTCTTCTTGTGGGGCACAGTAAAAGATGAGGTGTACAAACGTAAACCACGTAACCTAGACATTCTTTGGAATGAGATTCAAGCAGTGTGTAGAGAAATCTCATTGGACGTTTTGATACGATGTACAGAATCAGTGGTGACTCGTACTCAGAATTGTATTGATGCTGCAGGTCACCAATTTGAACAGTATTAACATTTGTTATTTATGTTTCATTTACATTGACTTTCAGCTTTCTATTTTCCTGAAATTTAACTTTGTAGAACGGTAAATAAATTTTCTATGGAAGTTCAAAGTGTGTATACATTTTTTTGAAGCACCCTGTATAGTTTGTTTAGCACCGACTTCAAAAAGTGATTTCATGTTAATATTTCGTCGTTTAGTTGTAAATAAATAAGATAATTATTTTATACCTTTTAGTGCATTTTATTTGATTTTTGATTTCTTATTATTTTATTTGTTGCATTTGATTTTTTTGAAGTCGGTTTTTTTTTTTTTTTTTTTATAAAAATTATTTTTATTTTTCTCTTTTTAGTGATGTTATTAATAGTGACTTAATATAATACCTTGTATGCATCTCGTAAGAGAACGCGTCGGGCGAATGAATCAGAAAATTATAATAAAATTCAATTCATAAATATAAAAATTCTCTCGAAACGTTTGAGGGTTTTAAATGAATGTTTTAAGATTTTTTTTATAAAAGATTTTATTTATTATAATTTCGATTATTTGGTCATAAAAATTGGAGATTTACGTTATTTCGTCATTGATCATATCATCAGAACTTGACCAAATTAATATGGGACCACCCCTAAGGTACCCCCTTTCCAATAAAAAAGAATAATCGAAATCGGTCCATGTGGCAAAAAGTTTTCGCTGAACATACATAAAATAAATAAATAAATAGTTAGGTATCTTGACTATTTTGGAGCTATACTGATCCAAAAGCAGAAAAAATCATTCAAATCGGTTCATAAACAAAGAAGTTATGCCTGAAGAAACATACCAAAAAAGGTCCAATACCAATGAAAAAAAACCGGGGCCATTCGGAAACTATACTGAACCCAATGCAAAAAAATCATCAAAATTCGTTAACAATTGGAGAAGATATCATGTAACAAAGACACAAAAAAAACAGTCGAATTGAGAACCTCCTCCTTTTTTGAAGTCTGTTAAAAATAAGAGAGAAAAAAAAGTACGACCTACCAAACCGTTTGGTAGTTGGCTACAAAAGTAAAAAAAAAATGAAAAGGGCCAAAAAATACTAAAAGAATTTTTCAGGTGAAAAGATCAATGCAATAATGAAACGATTGACTCCTTTGAGCTCATCGAACCACAAAAGAGAAATGGGATTAAACAAAAAACACCTGTGTAAAGTGAAAACATTATTTCAACAATTTGCTCCATTATTTGAATTAAAAAAAAAACACATAAGAGAAATGAATTGAAATCAATTATGATTCACATTCCTAAAGGCAAACATTGGAATGGAATTATTTCAATTCATTTCACAGCCAAGCGAAATCCCGAATACTTTTCTATTAAATGAATCGAATATTTCAATTCTCAATATTCGGATTTTAAAAAATGCCTATTCATTAATAATTCTGTTCTTTTGGAAATTTTTACAAGTTCGATTTAAGCTGAATCGGGCTGAACTGAACTTATTTAAGAATTCATGCTTTTTACTTTAACCTACTTTAAAAGAGTGGACTTAGTGGAATGGTTTCTCCGAAAATTCACTCTTTGATGTCTTTTTATTCCATTTATATCAATTTGACTTCCAAATGAATTAATTTGGAGTATATAATACATTTTACTGTAGGAGTGTATGTTTTTACCAAAAATACTCACACTTACCCAAAATAAATTGGCATTTTATTAGCATAAATGGTAAATCGGAAAGCATTGAAATTGAAATTTTTAAAATATACTTTTTCATCAGATATGTTAAGAAATGTTTTCGAATAATAAAACCAATAAAATGAAACTGAAAATCTAATTTGTTTATGACCAAATCCAACATATTTTGCATTGTAAATTCCACTAGGTTTATTTTTCCAATTTAAGATAAATTTTCCATTTTTAATAAAATATAGTCTTTAATTGTACCTATACATTTATTGTTGCACTTATAAATTTTTTGACGCCGATTTTACTCAATTTCTTATTTTTTTCAATTCAAATAATCTACAAAAAGTCAATTCCGTCCCCTGTCCAATTTGGTTGTTTAAATCTTCAAACCTGTGTATTTATAAGAAAAGTGTTCAGATATGACTGAATAAAATATCACCTAAATAAAAAAAAATGAATGAAGACTATATAATTTAATAAAGTTTTTTTAGTTATTAAAATTTTGTTAGAAAAAATTATTAAAATTGTCGAAATACAGTGTGTCAATTCCGTCCCCAACATAGTTTTAGTATTTAACTTGACTCACGCCATCACTGCAGTGGTCAAGAGAGAAACTATTATCAGTTGGTGAGTTGGTTTGTTAATGACAACCAGACGTGTTAATTTTATTTATATAAGACTTCATAAAGGTAAGTGATAATTATGTCGTTCATTAGTGTCATTTCCCTCCCTGTGATATAATTCATATAAAAATATATATTTCAAAAAACCTTTCTAGTTTTGTTTTAATTTTAGTTAATTGTAACCAAAATTGTAACCTTCTATATTTTTAAGCCAGTCTCTGCCTACATTACCAAATCAAAATTCTCTAATGTCAATTCCTCCCCTTGATTGACATACGTGAATGGGAAAAATCATAAAAAATTGAAAAATATTTTTTAATTCATGACCATTATTATAAATTGGTCTATAGATAGTTGAGACACAAAACTATATTATTATTTTTGAGCTGGGATAAAGTTATATTTTCAAAATTTTAGGTAAAAAAATCCAAAATAAGTTGGATTTCCTCTTATCCTTGTATCATGACAACCCTTTAAAATCTCATTAAAATCCTTCCTAACGCCGACTTCTATATGGATCACTGTTTCTAATATACCTACATGATTAACATGATCATCTTGTTGATTTCTTCTGGAGGAATAGGTCAGACTGGTTTATAATGCCAGATTACCTTCAGAGCTACTTTTAATTTATTTATTTGTTTATTTTTATTCTTTGTTTTTAAATTTTTTTTCTCACTCAATCCCAGTGAATTTTTATTTTTATTTTATTTTTTATTAAAATTTTATTTATTATTTTGGCCCAGTGAACGGAATTATTTTTGTTGTTTATTATTTTAAATTTGTCCCCATCACTCAAATCTCCAACACAAAGTTTATTTATACACCGTTCTGCTGTGGCCACATCCCTGATACACTCATCCGGATCATATGTGGGATGATCGGAGTGCTATAAGGGAAGATGGGGAGGCCCTTAAAAAAAATTATAAAAATATATATTTTCTGCATGTGTGAACCAGAATTTTTCGACCCAAAAACTAATAATGGAAATAGATACTTTTTGGCACCAGAATGAACTTTGTATGACTTTTCGTTCATAAATTATCATAGGTATATATCTATTGGAATCCAGGTTGACAGGAAAAAATAATGTCTGAAAATGATTTTTCTCCTCGTTTCAGACATTTTTAAAAACTACTACTAAACAGAAATTATTCAAAATTTAAATTGGTTATCGCCCCTAGATATCACAACAAGGTTTTAGTTTAAAACGGGCTCTTTTACTTTTTGTTTTCTAAATTTATCAAAGATTACATGGTTCTTGTCTATAAATTTATAAATCATATGTCTGTGAAAAAATTTACTTCTATAAGTTTGTATGAAGAACTTTAAGAGATCTTTCCTGTCCTTGCATTTTTTTAATAGGTAAATAGTGGTTTAAAATGTTTGTTTAAATAACTTTAGAGCTTCCGATATACCTAAAAAGATAATTAAATGTTATACTAAATTTAATAAAAAATTAAGTTTAATAGTACATTATATTATTTTTTAATTAAAAAAAGAAATTAAAACGCTCGTATCATAGATGTTGTTAGAGATATGTCAGAAGGGTTCATCCCCCAGTCCAAATATGCTATTTCGGCAGATGGCGTAACCCAAAACTGGTAAACACGCGGCCCGCGACTTCCATATGTGCAGCCCACGGTAATATAATATTGCTATTATGAATTATATTTTTTAACATGATTTATCAACTATCTTCTAATTCAATATGTTTTTTAAATAGTTATTGAAAACTACACGAGACATAGGTATAGCAACTATTTGGAATTTGACCTAGAATTAAGAAAATATAAGCTTGCCAGTCTAAATCCCAATTAATAAAATATGTTAAGTTAATCGTTAAAACACTAATACAATATCGTCAAAGCAGGTTATTCTGTCCCATTGTTAAATGCAAATAAAATGAATCCATTTTCGGACGGGGAATTAGTAAAAGATTGTGTTCAAGCAATTGTAAAGGAAATTTTTCCTCATTAAAGTAACTTATTTTCAAGCCTAAGTCTGTCGGGTCAGATAATAGCATTAATGATATTTCAGAAGAAATACATAGTTGGGAATTTGCGATACAATATTAAAGATTTTAGTGTCCTGTTCCGATCGTAATAAATGGATTTCGCCTGTAGGGTATTCCTCTTCTGTACTTAAGAATACATTTTGTTGTATAAGCACTAGGAGCAAAATGTAATATAGTTTATTATTATTTATTTATTTACAAACCCTTACCCTTATGTAAGATGGTTAAAAGTACATTTATTATTATTTAAGTGAGGACCGCGGAAATTTTTAGGGCTTCAATGCGGCCCACGCAATGATTTGGGTTGACCTAACCCAGTGTTTTTCAAACTTTTTCATGACGCGACCCCCACACCTCCGCTGTTTGTAATCTGTATTTTATTATGTTACATATATCAAATCCGTACAACATTTTTATTAATTTTTATAATTATTATGTATCGGGTAAATACACAATTAAGTACCTATAACAGACATATTTTTCTTGGATTCGTTTTCGTCGACTTAGTCTTTTATTGGAGAAGTGGGATCTCTTAAATTTTCTTAATAAAAATGGAACATTCCACGCCAAATCGGACAGTTTGAAAAATTTTAATTTTTGATTTCCTTCAATTTTTGACATTTTTTAGTATCCATCAAAAAACTCTTCCTGGTAAATTTTGAAATTTTTTTCATCACCGGTTTAAAAATATCGAATTTCGGATTTCGCTCATAAATTCTTCAAAAATGGTCCTCAATTTTTTTTTTTTGAAATTTTTGTTTTTTTACATATTTTTAGAAAAAATTATTTAAAGTGTTTTTATATGAGATTTTTGAGTGTTGTTTTTTGAAACTGTATGTACTCTTCGATTTTTTTGATAATTTTTAACTTCTATTCTATTAAATATTTTAAGAGCGGGTTGATAGTGGTCCTGTGATAATGACTATTTTTTTCTTATTTTTATTTTCTTTCAACAAACTAAAATACTAATTATTTATTTTAACCACCTGTAAACGATAAAAATTAATTCAAAATGACTAAAAAAAAGAGAACTCAATACCAATAAAGTGGTTTTAATAATGATTCAAAAATTGAAAAAAATAGTAATTATCATAGGACCACTATCAAACCCGGTCTTAAAATTTGTAGAATAATAGAAGTTTAAAATAAAAAATTATCTAAAAAATCGAAAAGTACAGTTTAAAAAACAAGATTAAAATTTCCAAAATCAAAAATCGCATATAAAAACACTTTAAATAATTTTTTAATATTTTTTTCTAAAAATATGTAAAAAAACAAAAAATTTCAAAAAAAAAAAAATTAAATTTGGACTATTTTTGAAGAAGTTTGAGCGAAAAAACGAAACTAAGCCAATTCATCTTTTAAACAGGTGATCAAAAAAATTTCAAAACCAAAACCAGGAATAGTTTTTTGATGGGAACTACAAAATGTCAAAAAATTAAGGAAATCAAAAATTAAAATTTTTCAAACCGTCCGATTTGGCATGGAATGCTTCAAATATATTTTTAAACTTTGTTTTTTCTCTTTTTTTACTGAGGCTTCGCGAACCCCTTATAGAGGCTTCACGACCCCCAGGGGGTCGCGACCCACAGGTTGAAAAACACTGACCTAACCCATGAGATTAAATTCAGTATTGAGTTATAGTTAAATTCAGTATTAAGTATTGAGCTAGAAAATTTTATTCCAATCAACAAAAATATTATGTTGTAAAATTCAAGATCAATTTTCTAAGAATATCATATTGATATTTTTAATTATATGTAAGAAGGGTTGTTTTTACCTCCCTCTTGAATCGAACTAGAATATCAAATTAGCTATCTGGGCCAGCACATATTTCACAGAGTAGTCATTTGTCCTGGATTGCTAATTTTAAAATTTGCTTAATTAAAAATAATCCATTCCATCCTGGATCTAATAGATGACACCCTCTGGTGATTTTATTGTAAAATTCTTCTTGAGCTCGACTCGCGAGGGACTGAACCCTGACATCTAAATTAATCATATCTAGCAACATCTTCGATACTGACTTTTTAATTTTTATTTTAATTAAATTAATTTGAGAAATACCTCCATCGGGCAGAATTTTGAAAAATATAAACATTTTTCAAAATTCAAAAACACTAAATTTAAATCTTATTTTTTTTTTTTTTAATGTTGTCATTAAAGATTGGTAAGTATAGTCATGTAACTTAATATAAGCAAGTCAACCCAAATGATGATAAATATGCAGGTTCTAATTCAAATAAACTGCAACGGATCGTTGCTAAACTTTATCCAAATTCATTTGAAATATTAATATGTTTATTCCTTTATTATTAATCAGATATCACTTGCAATTTGCAGTTCATGTTGACTTTAATTCAAAAATAATGATCGATTCTCATTTAATACTTGAGGAATAACAATTCTACATTAGGTTTTTGACGTTTCGATTATTATTGGTAACCATCGCGGAAGACATGAAGGAATCGGCTTAAAATCAAAAAAACTATCGATTCTTATCTATTACTAGAGAAATAACCTTATTGCATTCCATTTTTCAAAAATGTTTTGTCTATTAATGGCAACCTCTACTGAAAACGTGGAAGAATCGACTTAAAATCAAAAAGACTAAATTCTTTTTTGGTAATCAACTCAAGCTTAACTTTTATTTTTTTGTGGTCCCCAAGGTACTTAATTGGGATATTAAATTTCATCAAAATTGGTTAAGTCATTTTCAAGATATTTAGAAAAAACTAAAAAAGAACTGAAATAAAGTACTAATGTTTGTGGGCCGATATGTACCAAAAACGAATCAGCGCTTCATTTTGTTAAAAGAATGGTACGTTTTCAATTTCATTTCAATCGATGCAAGGGTGTGGAAAAAATCGTGGACCAAAAAAACGATAACATACATCCACACATCCATACATCCATACATCCGCACGCACTAAATGAAAAAATGGCACTTTTTGGCCTCTAGACGAGACCCCATGTAATTTTTGGCAAAACCGTCACGTGCTAAAATTCAACCTAATTGAATACTACAATTTGTGACTTTATTTGACACCATTCGCATTGGATAAAGTAAAAATGTCTAAGCCTCTAGAATCGTATTAGCAAGAAGCAGATAACAAAAATTTAATACTGTAATAGATTGCATTAGAGATTAGAGAATCAACCTATGTAAAGGAAGCTTAAGATATTTCATAGTAGTCTGAATTGCGAAAGAAAATGGCATAGTATTATTACAGCATCAACTATTGTATAGAATTACTCTAAACTTTTTCCCCATTTTCTAATTATCTCTACAGGTGGAGCTAAGCTAAGGCGATTGTTGAACAGCGGAAGATCCTATGGAGGCAAATGCATCCCAGTTAGTGCATCCAACATCCAACTAATAACAATCTCTCTCTTGATAATGGGATCGTGGAATATTAAGATAAGATTTAAATGTTACCATGGAAGCTAATTAAGGGAAGATTACAAGTTTGAATACCGCAAATTAAAGGAGGATTCTGTTGTGGCGAATGTATAATTCAATGAATTATTTATAGAACAAGATAATTGAATGATTAAGATTATTTAATTAGATATTGTACAAAGTAGTATGTAGGAAAAAAATGTTGAAAAAAATGTTGAAGTATGTAGGAAAAAAATGTTGAAGCCCTGTTTATGAATTGGATTTTCGTTGATAAAATAAAAAATAGGAAGGAAATTTTTTCCAATACTCACAGTAGGTATATAGTATACCTACCTATACACAGTGGATAGTGGATAGAAACTCATTTTTAGTCATTTTGATTATAACAAATGTCTCAGAAATGAAAAAATTGAACTGGTCATATAATTCTTAAAATAAATTGAGTATTGATAGAGAGCCAGGGCCGGATTAAGAGGCAAGCGAAACAAGCGGTCGCTTGGGGCGCCGAAAAAAAGGCACCGGCAAGGTCTTAATCATTTTTTTTAACTTGAACTTGGGCGCCTTCAGGGTAAAAATTGAGGCGCCCTTCTATATGAAACATAAATAATGAAAAAGATGATTGTTTGGAAAAGAAGAAAATTAAATTAAACTACAATGCCATGTTAGTGCCGTTTTCGAGGAAATAAAAAAAATCTTTCATGTAAATGTCCACTTCCGGTGTTCCGATTTCAATGACTGTGTTTATTGCGCCACGCAGAGGGGGGCAGCCCTTTACAAGAAAAAGAAAAGGTTTACATTTTATATACAAAAAACGCCAGCCGTCAAAAAATTATGCCAGATGTTGTGGCTTACATCCACTAAAGTTAAATGGGCGGTCTTAAACAAATATTTTAATATGTACATTATGAAAACCTTGCTGTAGTCCTTCTAGCCTATATCGAGCTTAAGTTTTGAATTTGGTAGCTCTGAAACATATAGTATATGTTTGCGAAACGCAGGAGGGGTACATACATACGTACATACGCAGTGACCAATGGATTTTCATCCACCCTTTTTGGCTTCTGGGGACCACAATATCCAGTTTTATGTCCTAAATCCGGTTTCCAACTATTAACAGCATCGAATCTTTCCGCCTAGAACTTACAAAATGAAATTAATGTTTTCATCTCTAAGATACAAGCTCTTAAAAAGTCAGGACCCCGGCAGGCGATCGCAATACTTCACATTTATATATTCTATAGAAAGTAAAAATAATATTAACACGATAAAATAATCGTAATACTGGTTGAAAATGATATTTGTCTACTTTTCAGACACAATAAACAAAAAAAATAAATCTAATAAATTTAATACTCTGCTAACTCTGCTTTGCTTTTTGCTCTTTATTTTCGAAATTTAGTTGATTATTAATTGATATAACGAACACATTTCGCTAAAAGTAAATAAATAAATACAAGATGAGGAGGCTTTATTAAATAATCTATTTTAAGAATAAAGGGTCAAAAAAGTATTTTTGGTATTTTCGAGAGTCGACAAGGGTTGGATTTGAAATCAATTGCTTTTTGGGCATGGATTAGAATTCTATTCTTATCACTGAAACTTTAATGGACAAAAAAACAGCCCTTGTGATGTTTAAATAAAAAATTAGTTTCTATAATACCTATTCATTGAAGTTAGTCTATGTATAAGTTCTTAGATGGGAGACAATAATTTCAGCTTTTATGATGGACCAGAGAGTTGAGGGAATTAACAAGAGTCGGGACACTTATTAATATTACATATTTATGGTACTTGTTTCTGAATTGCATCCAGAATGCTTAGTGGCCCTAATCCTCTGATGCTCTGATGGATTTGGGTCTTGCAGAGGATGAGAAGTGAGATGTAAAAAATGCCTGCACCTGAATAGAAAGTCAGGTTTCTCTGGGCACATTTTGGAACAGAAGAATTATGCTCATCCCTTGAGAGTTTAGACGCGATTGGAACACCCCAGTTGCGTAGCCAGAAAATTTTCATGGGGGGGGGGGGTCTAGCCACAAAGCAAAATATTTAGTGGGAATTTTTTTTTATTAAAACAAATAGTCCAGTTAAATTGTGTTTTTACAGGAAAAGTTTTGGGGTAGTTGTAATTTCTTCGACCCTTTATGTTATGGTGTGCTGAATCCGAATCTGAGGCTAACAAAATTTCGTCATGGAACATTGTCAAAAATGCAAAAAAAAAGGTAAAAAATTCTCATTTTTTGGCTGTTTTATAAATTTAAAACTATCAACTTTTCGTAAAAAACCTTCCTATTCAGAATGAAAGTTCATAAAGTTTCCTACAATTTTTATCATATAGGTTTTTCTCCGACTAACCGTTTAAGCGCTAGTTGAAAATTTGCGTATTTTTTCTGTTTCCGCAAATCCCAAAATCTCACTTTTTTTTGGATTTGTTCCCATTTTGACCATGAAAAATCCTTCTATACATTTTGAAACTTGATTAACTTTGATATAATTCAAATAAAGTTTCTTCTTAAATGGATAATGGTAACCCGTGCCGCAATGAGGTTGAATTTTTGAAAAACAGCAATTTTTTGCAAAAAATCACAGTTTTTCCTTCATAAAATGAAAACCACTCATCCTAGAAACTTGATTTCTGTGTCATTCTCTATGAAATTTTGTTGACTTAAACGTTTACTTGGACCACTTTTTTGATGAAACTCTTAGCTTTATATTAATATACTATTAGATTTTCCATGACACTTTTGAGGATTCGGATCATATCCTTTGTAGGGAATTTTATGAACTTTCATTTTGAAAAGGAAGGTTATTTACGAAAAGTTGATAGTTTTCGAGTTATAAGCAAATAAACGCCAAAAATGAGATTTTTTACCTTTTTTTTTTTTGCATTTTTGACAATGTTTCGTCACGAAATTTTGTTAGCAAACCTCAGATTCGGATTCAGCACACCAAAAAACATATAGGATCAAAAAATCAAAACTACCCCCAAACTTTCCCGCGAGGGGCCCTTATGCAACAATTTAATTGCAGTATAAGGGTACTTCAAGAAAATAAAAAAGAACATAATTCTTGAATTAACATATGAAATATATTAATTACGGTTAGTTTGCCAT
The DNA here is from genome assembly GCA_024734495.1 of Forficula auricularia. NCBI lineage: Eukaryota > Metazoa > Arthropoda > Insecta > Dermaptera > Forficulidae > Forficula > Forficula auricularia. The sequence continues at coordinate 3,308,020 of JALMQS010000828.1, read as the reverse complement.
AAGAAAAGGTTTGTCGTAGCCGTTACTCATCCCATGAACCCTGCCCTTGGGGTGGGGGGGGGGTTATGATCCCCAAACATAACATGGACATCTTATCATACATCTTCAAGGTATAATTAAATTAGGTTGGAGTTGGTGGTGTTTCACAAGGAGAAAAATTAAAATACAAAGATTTTTTTTTAGTTTACTCTATATATTTCGAGCTCTTAACTCATCGTCAGTAGAACATTGACTGAAGATAACATAAAATAATGAACAGAATTTATTTTAATATGATGGACAGTTATTTATGACTTAGTGTAAATATAAAAGAATTATCAGGGGATGGGATGGCCTTAAAGAGAGAGAGCCGAATGAACAGATGGAGCGGACAGAGGGCTAAACTGGGAATAAAGAAAAGATATTTATACTTGGAAGTTGCCGAAAATTATGTATGTACCATAAAGGGGGCAATAAACTATGGAATGTGATGAGGATGCATAGTGAAAATTGTGAAACACCACCAACTCCAACCTAATATAATTTTAACAATGTTTCACTATAAACCAACACCGCGTTCCCTAAATTTGATCTTCAAGGTATGTTCGATCAAAGAATATGTTGGTAAAATTTTTATCCTCGATATTATGTATCTATAAATCAAAAAGATTCAATATAAAGGATCAATCTCTACAGACTCCCACAAGCTGACAAATTTCTTAAGGACGACTTTTATAAATTACCTCTATCTATAAATTCAATTGTGACAATATACAATATGAGTTAGAATATGGTAGATGAAAAATTGTTTTCTATTAAATTAATAAAATTTAGGAATGAGAACTTACGTGAGCTTTTAGAACTTCAGTAGTAGAAGGTTTTTTCAGCCAATCAGATGCTCTGGATTCCGCCGACTCCTCAGGATGACGAAATCCAGAGATAGCAGATGACGTAGCCAGCATGGCGATTGGGCTTTGGTGAAGCAGAAGAATCAGCTTCTATGCTCTTTGTGCCAAATTCGACTTAAGCGGTCCAGTGGTTTAAACGATGGCCAAACTGGAGACGAGACAAAAACTATTAGTAAAATAATAAGAAACCAGGTGAATCCGATTTTTTTAAATGACGTAAACTTTGATTGTAAGATTAGTGACTTACGCCTTTTTAAAAAAATTGAATTCAGTTATTCTGTAGCAGTTCGTATTTCCAGACAAAATAGTTTTTTATTAAATAGCTCCTAAATTTCACATATTAAATTGTTCTCTCTTGTTGATTTTAGCTTAATTGATAACTGCAAAACAAAATTTCGCCCATATAAGGGAAAATATTTTTGATAAAATGTATTCCTATTAGTTCAAATATGTGTCTGTTGATTTATGCTAAATTATTTTTAATAGATGGGTAACGGGTAGGTTTATACTTCTTTGCTATTATAAAGTAAGAAGTACAGACCAACTTCAGGTGTTTGCCTCCCTGCCCACGTGAGCTCATGATTCTTTTATCAAGAGAATCATGTCCTTAACCCTCAATCCTATCCCAATTTAATCCATGTTTTCACATTTCCTTATTCCTTCGAAACCGAAATGTTTCGCGAGTATATTTTTAATTGTGCGGGAGTGTCAGTGTGTTCCTGTGGGGTCAGTATTCCTGAAATGGTCCATGCACGATGCGTTGGCTGTTAAGGTAGGATATCTATTTAATTCTGGATTCTTATAATGAAATAATTAAGAAATAGTCTGCAAGTAACTTTTTTGATTTTTTCACAAAATTAAACATAATTTTATTACGAATATTTATATAAAAAATAACTTTAAATTCCCTATATAATTTTACTAATATCATGTTTTTTTTTTTCTTTTTCAGGTAGGTGTTCGTCCTAATAATATTAACATTTATATCAAGTCCCTTGGACAGCCCATGTTACAAATAAAAATGTGTTACAACGCCTAAATAAAGAATTGGAAATCATGATTACAATCAAGGCAAGAAAACTGGAATATTTGGGACACATAATGAGAAATAAAGAACGATATGGGCTCCTTCAGCTTGTACTACAGGGGAAGGTAATAGGAAAGAGAGGACCGGGCAGAAGACGCATCTCTTGGCTTAAAAACCTAAGAACTTGGTTTTCTACTTCCACTACGGGTCTATTTAGAGCCTCAGTAAATAAAATTATAATTGCCAGAATGATCACCAACGTCCGGTAACGGACAAGCACTAGAAGAAGAAGAAGATATTAAGTATTTGATTTTCTTATTTCCTGGGAAATAAAATCGTTTATTTTTTTCATCCTGTATCTATTTTCCCTTTAATTTCGTATTCTTTAGTCTTTCCCCTCTCGAATTGAATCGCGAGTATATTTTTACTCGTGCGTGTTCATGTGGGGTCGCAGCATCGCAGGTCCAGTCACGAAACTTTAGCAGCCGCGTAGTTCGTAGGATCAGGTCCTGTCTTTATAAGAGGGTTATTTCCTAAAAGGATTTCAATTATATTAGCTGTCATATACTGTTTCCACATCAAAAGGTCTTTTGTCTGGAAATAGGTAAGTACTATCCGAAAATATTTGTTTTTCTATTTTAGCATTGAATTTTGATTATTTTTAAGTATGCTTAAAAAAATTAAAACTTTTGACAGAGATTTATTTATTTATTGGAAGAATTTTACAAAAGATTGGTATGTTTTAGTTATGCATTTGTTTTAACATTTAGCACTTTTTAAATTGAATGTTTAATTAATGAAATTAAGATATCTACCTGTGCGGGTATAACGGCCAAGTTCATAATCCATGTTGGTCGTAATTGAACCAGGACTGAAACAGATTAAAAAAAATTAGCAATGAAGTACAAATATAATGACTAGGATTAATTACTTTTAAGGTTACATTTTTTATGAAATTTAAAGGTATTTTTAATGATTAAGCTTACAAATTTAAATAAAACTTCATATTTTTTTCTTTAAAGAATCCATTTTTTTACTGAGGTTTGCCTGAGCAAAAACTTTTCTAGCTTAATTAATAGTCTCTAAAATAAAGTAAATTCCTGTGATTGGTTGCCAATAAACAAGCATTTGAGAGAATACAATAATTAATGTTAACTTGTTAATTAATATTTATTTATTTATTATTTTATAAATGAGCCTAACATGTTTATTTGCTTGCATATATATAAAACAATAATAAATATTGAACCCTAATATCAGTCCACTTTACAATTGATATTGTAAAGAATATAATATGAGTATTTTGAAATGATTTAAAAGAAGCTCTCAGTAATACTGATTTACACAGTAGCACTATACCCCTGTGGACCGGGATCAGAATTTGTCCACAGTATCCCCTGCCTGTCGAAAGAGGCGATTAAAAGGGGATGAGTGTGAGCTGAGTGTTCTATCTCGTAAAAAACACTTGTTACAAGATTCCGAGGAAAACGACTTCGATTACAAAAAAACTGACTTAAAAATTAGTTTATTTGTATTTTTTTAGCTTGAGATAATAGTTTATCAAAAGATAATTATAGAAATACAAAATTAGACAAAAATATGAATAATTTTTCAAGACTCTGAAAACCTTTTGCAAGAAGCAACCATTTAGCAATTTTTCGTCAGCGAAATGTCCGAGCTAGTTAGCTGAATCTTGGCCGAGAAGTCCAGTTTTTTAATACTTTTACACTTGCCTGCCAAATTTCAGTACATTAACTAGAATCCTTCGATAGCTCTCTTCTAAACAATTTAATTGTTTCTGATTTTTTACATTTTTGAACCGTAAGTTTAAAGTTAGAATGCCTAAAATGTATTCAACCATTCGTCTTGAAATACAAACATTTCATTACCAGTAGAAACCATCTACGACCTGTTGTTCTGTTATTTGGGTTACAGGAATTCGGACAGGTAGACAGACACACAGATAGACAGAAAAAACATAAACAGAAATTAATTAAGTTGTCTTATACTTGAATCAAATAAATATATACATATTATATACCAAATATAAATAATTATATATCATTTAATTGTTTGAGACTAGAGTTTCGAAGTTTTGACTTTCATCATTATTCTTCTTATTTCTCAAGGATTTAATTACCCGACTGGATTATAGAAAAATTCGTTATGTTTTTTTCAACAGCAGAGGAAAATCTCATTGAATTCTCTTTCTCGGCAAAACAAAATATTTTCAAATAAGAAAAAACCATGCTTGAAAATTATTTCTACCCATGTTTTATACATTTCTAAATAATGATAAACAAAAAAACTCGAAAATTTTAGAGTGAATTCAAATATAAGTTTTGTACAGTAGGTAATAAGGTCAGGTGGGGTAACTGGGGCCGGGGGCAACTGGGCCAGGGGTCCTGTAACCCCAGAGCTTTTTAATTTTACCGCATTTTTTAGCGCAATTCACTTTTTCATATTGGTGGGAAATTTTCAGTGTTCCTGAATTAGATAAATTTCTTTAAGTTTATTTTATACTTAAGTACTTAGTTAAGTTAATTACTTATTTACTTATTTACCTAGTTATGTTCTTACCTAGTTGCCTTACCCAGTTCGTTGAAAATATTGAGACTTAAGTAAGTACTTAATTAAGGCTTTCTTAAGCATAGGGAACTTATTTAACTTTATTTCAATGGCTAAAATGAAATTATTTTGTTTAGTTGTTTGATTTATGATACTTTTTTTTTGTATTTTCTGTAATAAAAATCGATTTTAAAAATTATACTTGGCGTTTAAACTTATCTACCTTAAAAAATTCAATAGAATAAAAAAAATAGAGGTCTTGGTGCAACTGGGCCAGCCTAGTCAGGGCCCAATTACCCCGAATCGCTTACATCTTTGATTATTTTTAATCCATATACAAATGAGACTAATTCTACCTACGGCCAGGGCCTTGAGGGATAGGGGAACATGTCCAACTGCTCAAAAGATGTTAAAAAATTAAAAAAACAGCAAATAGGCTGGGCTGGTCCAATTACCCCACAACGCGTTTAACTGGGCCAACCGCAAAACTTTACATTCAACTTAAGATAATTCCAAAATTTTGAATAATCAAAAGTTGAAAGTATCATGATTATTTGAAGAAAATTTCATCTTTCAATTAATATAGTCACGAGATCTATAAATTGTGAGGAAGGAAAAATATGGAGTACTATCCTTGGGGAAACAAAAGATCTGGCCCAGTTACCCCACCTGACCTTACCGATTATTTTCATGTCGTTATATCCAGTTACAATAATTACACTTGTAATTGATAACTTGTATTTAAAATACTTGTTTGCGATTATTGCCTATTTCGGCAAAACACAGTTTTAGGCTGCTGCTTATCGATAATCGCATAATTGAGTAGGAATTTTTGTTAACATCATTCTTCGCGTTTGTTAAATCAAACAATGGTAATGACCTTGTTTTTTAACGTGCCGAGGCTGTTGACATAGGCTAGGCACACACAGTCGATTTTCAGTCGACCCAACAATTTGGTTGGTTTGAAATCGTGATCCATTATCAATATATAACCAACTCTAATTAACTAACTAAGCTCGATTTTTTTATTAAAAGTGCCCATCATCGCTTTTGATTAAATAATCGAGTTGATCTTCAGTTGTGTTGTGTATGCACCCACATTAAACTTCATATATTTATGTCCATTAACTAAACTATCGCTCGACTAAAAATCGGCTGTGTGTGCCTAGCATTAATTTATATAAATATATACCTATCGACAAGTAAAGGAAGGTTGTTTGAGAGTGACGTATGTAAATTCAAAATATAGAATTTGATAAGACCTAAGTTTTATAAGCAAACGAAGCTGAAGGCGAAAGTCGTATGTTTGAGCTCAAGTGGTTTTCAACTTGAGTTCAAGTAGAGTGCGATGTTGTTGAAATGAACGACAGCAAACGAAGATGAAGTGAAATTGGAAGATTCGTTTTTGCATTTCAAGGAGAATAAATCAAAGAAAGAAGAGTATCTTCTGCAGCAGAGAAACGACGGACGGAACGTGGAACAAAAAAAATAATTTTTAGAAAAAAAAACGACTTCAAAAAAATTAAATGCAACAAATAAAATAATAAGGACTCAAAAATAAAATAAAATGCATTAAAAGTTATAAAATAATAATCTTATTTAGTTACAACTAAACGATGAAATTGTTACATGAAATCACTTTTTGAAGTCTCTCATGTTTTGATGTATCTGATTAATCTTATATTAGAAATAATAAAAATATCTTTGGAATTTATAGTTTATTTTTCTAAAAAAATCAAGGTTTGAGACCACAGGGGGGACCCTTTGCATTCATTCCAGATTTTTTCGAGGGTGAAAAAGTTTAATTTTTTCCATGAATATCAAAATAAATAGCGTATTTGTTGTCTCTGATTATTCTTATATTAGAAATAATAAAAATATCTTTGGAATTTATAGTTTATTTTTCTAAAAAAATCAAGATTTGAGAGCACAGGGGGGACTCTTTGCATTCATTCCAGTTTTTTTCGAGGGTGAAAAATTTAATTTTTTATTACTAGTTAAAAAGTTGGCCAGCAAAAAAATAGTTATCATGAAACAAAAAATAAATGAAAATATATATATATATAAATTTTTTATAACAAGAAAATCTGACATTTATTAGAGTTTTTGAAAAATTGAACTCTGTGCTTGATTCATTTTTTAAATGACAGTGAAACAAAAAGTTTTTCAAAAAAAAAGCTTATATTTCTTTAATTAATTACTAAATATTAAAAAAATTGCAATAAATTATAACATTTTATTTGAAAAATTAAATTATTTTTCCGTGGTCGTTCAGCGATGGGCACTTGTAAAACGCTAGCCGGGAGCCATAGTGCCCTCGGGAATATGGTTGGGAACCCCTGCTATAGAGTTTCGTTACTCTATATTATGGATAAAATAAAAAATAAGATAATAAATCTCTAATCAGCCATCATGCATATTCCGTAATGCAAAACTTCGTTCTTATTAAATATCTTCTTTTTTTCAATTAAATCCAATTCCAGCTTGAGTGATTCAAAACTTAATTTCTTTTTTAACCGACTTCAAAAAAGGAGGAGGTTCTCAATTCGACTGAATTTATTTTGTGTGTCTATTACCTCATATCTTCGTCAATTTTGAACCGATTTTGATGATTTTTTTGCATTGGGTTCAGTCTAGTTTAGTCTAGATTGGACCCGTTTTTTTCATTGGTATTGGACCTTTTTTGATATGTTTTTTCAGGCATAACTTCTTTGTTTATGAACCGATTTTAATGATTCTTTTTTTATTGGAAAGAGGGTACCTTAGGGGTGATACCATATTAATTTGGTCAAGTTCTGAAGATATGATTAATGACGAAATAACGTAAATACCAATTCTTATGAGCTAAATAATCAAAATTATAATAAATAAAATCTTTCATATAAAATTCTTTTAAAACATTCATTTAAAACCCGCAAACGTTTCGAGAGAATTTCTATATTTATTAATTGAATTTTATTATCATTTTATTATTCATTCGCCCTACGCTTTCTTTTACGAGGTGTATGCAAGGTATTTTATTAAGTCACTATTATAATAATAACATCACTAAAAAGAGAAAAATAAAAATAATTTTTATAGAAAAAAATAAGACCGATTTAAAAAAAATTAAATGCAACAAATAAAATAATAATAACTTAAAAATCAAATAAAATACACTAAAAGGTATAAAATAATTATCTAATTTAGTTACAACTAAACGATGAAATTTTTACATGAAATCACTTTTTGAAGTCGGTGCCAAACAAACTATATAAGCGAGCGTACCCGCCAATCGTACTAAGTAAAATCCGTCGAGTTTGATTCATGAAATGTATATTTTTGGCACCGGCTTCAAAAATTAATTTCATGTTAATATTTCGTCGTTTAGTTGTAACTAAATAAGATAATTATTTTATACCTTTTAGTGCATTTTATTTGATTTTTGATTTCTTATTATTTTATTTGTTGCATTTAATTTTTTTGAAGTCGGTTTTATTTTATTTTTTTATAAAAATGATGACTTCTGTTTTCCAAAATTCTTTTACTTACCAGGTAGTGAAATTCCTTAATCCTTTCTCTGTTCTCTTCGCTTATTTCTAAACGCTTCTGCTCTCCCTTAAGTTTTTTTTCTCCATACTAAAACCTTCATCATGTTTTGAAATGAAAAAATACAATATATTAAATAAAGAAATGAAAGCTCATAGTGAGATTTTTAATATATTTTCCATCGGAATACACATTCCGAATTAAATAATTTGTGTGGGCAAAGAATGTAGGAGGGGTGGGGGATAATGGATCAAAGAAATGGAACAAAAGAGAAAAAGTTTTCCCTTTTGGCAGGCAACAACAACACGCTATCCTCGGATAAGACGAGATAAATTCACCGAAACAAATTACCGAGGCAAACAATTACGGTTTACGTTAAGCATCTGCTGGATGGATTCTTTATCTTTTTCATTACAATTCTCTTATTTCTTAACTCACAATAATTTTCAACAAAGATAATGTTTTAGATTTTATTTTTTTTTTTTATCTCCAAAGGGAATTTTACAAAAAATCTTGCAATTACTTCTGAACCTTGATGGTTTTCACGTTTGTTTAATCGAGTCCCGTCCTTACGCAGTAATCGCACAAGGAACTTTCATGCAACTATATTAAGTTCAGAAAAGCTAAATGATGATAAATAAATCTCTTGCTACACTGGATGCAATTCAGAAGCGAGCAATTAAACTAATAGGAGACCCTGTTCTAACCAACTCACTTGACTCCCTGGCTCACCGAAGAACCGTTTCTGCCTTTTCCCTGTACTACAGATACTATCACGGTGTCTGTTCAGTCGAGCTGAAATCAATTATCCCCCCTAAAGCCCTCTTTACGAGAAACACGCGGTTTTCGAACGCTCAGCACCCATTCGCTGTCAAATTTGATAAAAATCGAACAAGCGCTTTCGCCAACTCTTTTCTCTCTATGACCTCCAGAGACTAGAACTCGGTCCCTGCCACCATCTTTCCCACGACTTATAACTTTCAACTCTTTAAGACCCGCATCCACAGATATCTTTGACCCCCGCCCGGCCGGCCCATAAAATTCTTTCTTCTTATTCTTTTCACGATGGAGGGGCCAACCCAGGCCTATTTAGGTGATATACCTTTTTGGTGTAACTCCTTCTCACATAATTTTCATTAAAAAAAAAAATGAGTACATTGGCATATTTAAAAAAATATTTGATTTTTCTAGCAATCTAAGTAGCAAAGCAATTCCACGACTAAATGAGTTACGTAATAATTATGTTTAATTGAAAAAAATTTGTTTTGCCGAGAATAACAGAGTTGTTGATTCATAAAGGAAAATCAATGAGGTTGTCCTCGGCTTGATTCAAATAAACATATTCATATATATGCCAAATATAAATATGTATATTAGGGTGGCCCTTAATTTGTGTATTTTCCAATTTTTATGCTCCCAGCAGACTCTTATGGTTCGAAATAAATTTAAAAAAAATATTTCCCAAGTTTCAAGTCCCTATCTCAATTTTAACCTTCGGCGAACAGTGATGGTCTAAATAACGGTACCGCGACATTTCAGTTTTACTTATTTACTTATTTATTGTCTATGTTTACATTACACAATTATTGATTGTTTGTTAAAAGTGTTATTTATCATTATCGTTATTAATTATTATTATAATATTTGGCGAAAATATAGCGCCCCAAACACACCCCGCCCGACGATTGGCTGGTTAGGTTTTCATTGTGTGTTTGATTAGGAAAAAAATAGGAGCCCCAAACACACCCCGCCCGACGATTGGCTGGTTTGGTTTTTAATGAGTGTTTGATTAGAAAAAAATGGGAGCCCGAAACACACCCCGCCCAGACTAAACTTTCGGAGGTTCGGTTAATATATATTAACCGAACCGGAGTCGATTTGCATTACTCATAAGATTCACGAGGGGAAGGGTTATTTTGTCATGAGATATTTTGTCTGAAGGATATTTTGTCGGGGGATGTTTTGTCGGGACTATTTTGTCGGGGGCTGAAATGTCGCGGAATCCTAAATAACATGGGGGTATTGACATTGAAAGATCAATTTTTTATTCCAGCCAAAAAATTTGAAACTCTTTAGACTTTATTCTCATAATACTAGCTATCTTTAAGAATTTTTATAGATTTTTAGCTATTATAATTTTGGAGTTACAGCTAAATAAAATACTACTATATCTTAGCGTTAGTAAGTTATAGAGTCAAAAACAATATTAGCTAAAAATCTGTAAAAATTCTGAGGTATAGCTAGTATTATAAAAATAAAGTTTATAGAGTTTCACATTTTTTCAAGCATTATTTTGGCCTGAAATAAAAATTGGTCGTTCAATGCCAATGTGAAACTTGCACCGCTGTTCGGAAAAGATTTAAATTGAGAGAGAGACATGAAATTTGGGGATATTTTTTTTTTATTTATTTCGAACTATATGGGAGCATACAAATTTGAAAATACCCAAAATAAGGGCCACCCTAATATTTATATTAGAAGTATTTTAATTTTGTAGAGCGAACTGGTAGAATTTCAATGGAGAATTGATAGAAGGGCAACCCAAGAATTATGAAAAATAAAATTCCGAATAAAATTAATATATTAGAAAGTCATTTTGAAGAAGGAGGGAAGATCTTTCGAAACCTCGGGTTTTAAAAAGATAAAAATGACTTTCCGATAAATTTATTTTATCCGGAATTTTATTTTTTCATTATCCTTGGGATGCCTCCCATCAATTCTCCATACATAATTTGGTATTTATATATGTATGTTTATTTGTATCAAACAGACAACAACCTCATTGATTTCTCTTTATAAATCAACAACTCTGCTACTCTCGGCAAATAAAATCTATTCTTTTTCATTAACTTCATTTCTTTAGAATACTGAAAATTTTAAGAAACATCTTATGTATTTAATAAACAGGAAAATTAATTTTATTTTGATTATCGGATATCATAATATATAGGCTTGAAGAAATAAATAAATAATTGTAAAGTTAAAGACAAATAATAAAACCACGAAAGGGCGCTTTTATAATATTTCGTGTACGCCTTACCACGACAACCTGTGCCAACTTGCAGAGAAACATGTCAGTACTTGCAGAATAAGGCAAACGCGAGCTGATGATTTATTGACAAGAAATATTTATAATTATAAAAGGGCGCTTTTATCATCATCGCATGCTGATTTTAATGAAGAAAAATTTTAATTATAGATACAATTAGCAGGGTCATTATTCGAGGAATGTCTCCCTCATATCATTTCCAGAGAATGTATAAAAGATAAAATATTTACTAAATTTTCAATTGAAACGAAATTCTAAAAAAAAATTAAAAAAAAACTCGAGAATAAAAAATTAAATAAATTGAACATATAAAATTAATTATATAAAAGCATTTTCCATACTTTATACTCCGGAAATGTATCGGTTTAAAAATTCATTATTTTAAAAATTAAAAGATATGCCGAAAGTGAGGAAATCAGTGAGCTGGTCTCCTGCTTGATGGAAATAAATATTATATATACAAATCTTTTATAAAAAACGCATTGGCTTAACTAGGATTTGGTGCCTCTCTTACCCCCCCCCTCCCCATCCTCCGCAAAACAAAATGAAGGCCCCTATAATCTTTTGAAAATTCAATGATTAGGTACATGGAATAAAATAATAAGTGCAATATTTTTTATAATTCTTAAAGGTAAAAAAATAACAAAAATATGTAATAATACACATAATTATAATACAAAATTAAATTAAATATCAGTTATTCGGGCCTTTTTATTAGCAAAATCCGTTTTAAGTTACATATTTCTAAAAGGTGAATAAATATTGTGAAGCCAGGAGTATTTGTTTCTGGGAAGATAATTTTAGTAAAATTATTCTAAAGAGACATTTTTAAAAAAAAAATTCAGTTCTATGTTTGATTGCAGTTCCATAAGAACGTCTGCAGGTAAAATATTTATATCTAATAAAAATGGAGCCAAAATTGTGATTATTTTTTCGAAAATCTTGATATATTTTTTCACATTCAATATTGAAAATCTGTCTTTTTTCTTAAAAATATTTTGCGGAGATTTTCCAATTTCTTCTTATTTTAGAAGATACTATATATGGTCAAATTGTATCAGATTTATGTTTTCCAGTAAGTAGTACATAAAAATCTTTAAGGAATTTTATAATTTAATTTCGGACCGCATTCATTGCAGTGCTGGGCCACATGCGCCTCGCGGGCCGCGGGTTGGACAGCCCTGGTCTAAATCATTACATTTATAATAAGAAAACAATTTTAAGATTCACAAAAGAGAAATAAACTGGTGTTGTTGTTTTTTCGATCAATTTCAGCAGTGAGTTCATCGATACAATGATGGGGTGTGAGAATCATATTCCAGCTCATTAGAATACTATAGTACTAATTATATCTCTCACATCCGTTTTCAGGCTAAACAAAAGAGCTAAAGCTAGTGATTTGTGTTTGGTTATTGATTGGAACTAAATATAGTTTGGACACTCAGATATTGGCTCGATAGTCATTTCCCTGATTAGGGAGAGAGAAAGCGAATTGGGGGGGGGGGGGAGTGTTAAAACCGCGGATGATTTTAGATCACTATGTCCAGTACAACAACAACATTCACATTTGGTGATAATGATTTGTTTTCTCTTTGAGGTTTTAGCTTTACTGGCCATGAAGCGATTTAGAACTAACAAGATTAGACTAGTTATGTGTAAATACTCTTAACTATTGGTATACCAGTATATATGCAAATTTGGATAGTTTATAAACTAGCTGGATAGTTTATAAACTAACCAAACCAGTGGCTATTTTGATAGAAAACGCAATTTCCACTAAAATAGCAGCTAGTTTGCAAATTAACCAAGAGTCTTGGCTAATTTACTTGAAATTATTGAGAAAACAAAAATAGCGGGTTAGTTTATAAACTATCCAATACAGCCTAGCTAATATGAAAACCATAATTTCTAGTAACACAAAATACCCAAACCTTTGGCTATTTTATAAACTAATTAGGCTTAATGTTCATGGCATTTCTTATTTGATGAATTAGAGATGAACAAAGTTTTGATTTAAATTTTTTATTATTAATAAGTACAATATACTTAGATATTTTAATAATAAGAAATTATTTTGGGTGTATGGCGGCGCACTAACTATAGTTATGTGGGATTTTATTCTTCGCTCCTTTCGCTGTAAAGTGCTTTTGAAAATAGGGATTCATTTTCGCCTTGAGAAAGACGTTTGTTGTTTGCCCGTCAAAATCTTTCGATAAAATGACAGGCTAGCAGCAAGGACACGCCCCCTTTTATAAAGAATCGAGCGCGGGAAAAATTATCCATACGTCACATAAAACGCACGAACAATTAACCAATCAGCTTAATTGCTAATTAGAGCAAGGGTTATAAAAGAAGCCAGCTTCTCGAAGCGAATTCAGTTGTTGTCATTCTGTTGTCATGTGTGAGTTGTCACTGGTTGAAACTCATTGAGTGAGGCAGCTCTCCGGGGTGACTGCGATCACCTTGGAACGATTTGGAACGAAACGGCTTATGTCTAAGAAGTAATTTGTATACACGTTCTGTAACGAAGAAGCAATAAATGCAGGCTTTGTGCCGTTATTTTATAAAAAGCATATTTTCAACTGCCTAGTGCGAATTCTTATTTAAAATAGCATTTTTTAACTGGCTCTAACGCCGCCAATAGAGATTGTAATCTCTGAAGATAATCTCCCATTCAAGCCCGGCGAATCTCTTTCCAACTAACCCTTCGAGCCAAACATAATAAAAATCATCCATCATCTTACATCATTTCCTATAGTTATATGAAATACATGGTAAAAAATAACAAGAGTGTAATTATTTATTGCAACATGATTCACTGCTATACCATTTGCTGTTACACGTGTATCCCATAGAAATGCATTTACATTTTTTTTACATTGACACCGTACATACCCTTGTCTTGTACCTGAGACTGAAATAACATTTCATATTCATAACCTAACTTTATTTGTAAATTAACCGGAAAATTGGTTGGTTAGTTTATAAACTAGCCAAAGGTTTGGCTATTTTGTGTTACTAGAAATTATGGTTTTCATATTAGCCAGGCTGCATTGGATAGTTTATAAACTAACCCGCTATTTTGGTTTTCTCAATAATTTCAAGTAAATTAGCCAAGACTCTTGGTTAGTTTGCAAACTAGCTGCTATTTTAGTGAAAATTGCGCTTTCTATCAAAAAACCAATGGTTTGGTTAATTTATAAACTATCCAAATTTGCATATTAGCCGTAACATATATATTTAAACTCTCTTAAATCTAAATAAATCTTTATAATTTTTTAGATTCTTTACAAAATTGAAAAGAAACTCTAGTAGTGTCGCTAGAATGTCCATCTTTCTGTCTCTCTGTCAGGGGATGAATTGTAGCTCCTAAACCAGGCCTAGCTAACCTAAATCGCACTGCGGGCCGCATTGACGACCTAAAAATTCTAAGGGTCGCAAACAAATAAGAATAATTTTAATTTTTTCTAGATCTGATTTTCAACGGATTTAGTATTTTGTGATTTTTATTCTAAGTGAATGCAAAGGTACACTGAAAGTGTTCAATCAAGGTAGGTAAATGAGAAAAGAAAATTCTATAACCAGATAGGAGAAAACTATGCGTTGAATGACCCAACAACAAAATGTACGTATTTGTATGATAATAACCATAATTAAAAATGGTTTTAACTATCAAAATTATTAGTCTATCTTTATTTATTTTTTTTTAGTGATATTCAATAAAAAAACACGAGGTTTTAAAATTTGACGTCTAATGATGCAACCCGCAATTCAGAGCGTTCGATTTGAATGCATAACCTAGAACACACAGGCGAAGCTCAATCTTTCTAATCTTTCCCGCCCCCTTTTTTTGGTCACTATCAATTTCACAGAGTGAGTAATTTTCACGAAGAAAATAGTTTTAACTATCAAAATCATTAGTCAAGTCACATACACCGAACAATATTTCAAGTCTTATTTGAAAATAACAAACAAATATCAATGGCTATAGTGTGATTTTTGCAATTCATTTTGACTATTTTTAAATCAAATTCTCTTCTTGAAGTTTAATATTATTATTTTTTATATTATTCCTGATGCATTTCT
This sequence comes from Forficula auricularia, assembly GCA_024734495.1. Classification (NCBI taxonomy): domain Eukaryota; kingdom Metazoa; phylum Arthropoda; class Insecta; order Dermaptera; family Forficulidae; genus Forficula; species Forficula auricularia. The sequence goes on along the minus strand of JALMQS010000828.1, from coordinate 3,292,875 downwards.
AAGGAACGCTATTAATGCGATTGAAAATACACTCTGAAATAACCGATTAAAAAAAACACACAATTCGTACGTCGCGTGCCGCACGTAAGGACGCCGAGGGATGCGGGTTGGTCAGCCCTGTCCTAAACTAAATAATATACAAGCTTGAAATTTACAAGTTATACCTATGTATTTATTTTCCCTGAAATAAAAAATCCTAATAAAACCTATTTATTAATTTGAGTGATGCACTGTAGAAGATTCAGGTGTTAATTATTTGATGTTTGGAAAGGAAATCGGTAGGATAGTGATCCAAAAGTAAAATAAATTTGCGCCTTTATTTATCAATAAACAAGTATTTGGAAGATACAATTAATGTTCATTTGCTCGTTAACATTTATTTATTTATTGTTTTATATTTATTAACATTTTGTATTGGCTTAGCATCATTTGTATAAAATAATAATAAATATTTATCTCGTAAACCAATCCACTTTACAACTGATATTGTAAATAATCAAACATAATATCTCAGGATTGGATTGAAGGCAGTCCGGAAATAAACAAGATACTACTTCCAACAAATAATATTTATTGGAAATATTTTTCCCTTATAATATTGTTTCGGAGGATCTCCCCTGCTTCCTCAGAGTTCAAAAGGGTCAAGTGGACCGGGCTCAGAAATTCCCCCACAGTATCTCTGCTTATCGTAAGAGGCGTCTAAAAGCTTGGAGTTGTGACTCTTCTACCTCGAAAAAACAACGAGAGAAATTGAAAAAACGTTGGTTTCAAAACAATACGAGTTTTATAAGGAAAAAATATTTCCAAGAAATATTAAGTACCTGGAGGCACCGAGCGATGCACGGTAACCCCTGACCCCCCTCCCGAAACCACACACCTCGCCCCCAACACTGCACCCCCACTCCGCCCCACACCACCCCAACCGCCCCTCCCACCCTCGCCCCCCACAACTGAACCCCACCTCCTGCACCCCCCATATCCATCCCCACCCCCACCCAGCTTTTGCATTTCAGGCTTTCTAGTGGTCTACATATTGCATGTGTATATTTGTTTACTCGTACACCAATTTGCCCACATTCGTCCATATTGATAAACATTATAAAAAAATAAATAGGAAAATAATAATAAAAAAAAATAATCGTATAGGATCTGAAATAAAAACATAAAATTTAAAAAATGTGTGCGTCTCGGGACGCGCGACAGAAGTGATAACTTTCACCAACCAAATATTTTTTTAGGAAGACAATTTCAAGGATAATTGCCCGGAGAAAAGAGAATTGAATATTTAATTTTAATTAGAAGAGTGGGGGGGGGAGGCCAAGGAATAATTATTAATATATTTAATGTTTCTGGATTTAAAATTAATTGTTGTCTTCCTTTCAGTTTAATTCAATTATACATTTTTCAAATTTGTCGCGCCGCAATTTATTCAATAAATTCTATTTATAAAATACATAGCTATATATAATATATTCAATTATTTCCACACTTATAATAAAGTCTAATTCAAAAATATTCATTTTAGTAAAAGTAAAAGGTTTCAGGTTCTAATCTGACATGGGGCAATTCATTTTTTTTATTGAGATTTTCATCTATCAATAATTACTTTAATTAAGAAAAAATCAATTAAGATGAATTTTGATGAGGTCCAGACCTAGCCAGATCGTTTTCTCATCCTCAAAACTTGATAATAGATTTTGTTTCATCAAAATCGGTAGGGCCGTTTTCAAAATAGAACAAAGATATAAATATATAAATAAACAAATATATAAATATATATATAAAAATATACAATTTTTGCTCATTTAATAAGAGTAGGTTGTTAGAATTAGTCTCTTGTTTATTTCCGGAATGGCTTCATCCATTAATTGCATGCAATGTACTCCTAGACCACCATTGCAAGAATGTAGATTGGTGTGTGTGTCTTCATCCAATCCTGAGATATTAATAAATCAGTTCGCCTTCAAAAAAAAACTTCTAACATATAAAATATAATTATTTTCAAATTATTTAAAAATTGATCATTAATATTGATTAAAGCAATAGAACCATTCCCCTTGTGGACCGGGGTCAGAATTTGTCCACAGTATCGCCTGCTTGTCGTAAGAGGCGACTAAAAGGGGTTGAGTGTGTAGTTGTGACTCTGCTACCTCGTAAAAACAACGAAATAAATTCAACTGTAAGGGCAATATTACCTATTAAGGTAAAGGACCTTGCTTACGAAAAACTTACTTAAAAATTGGTTCAAATAATGTGCTATCTTTTTATAAAGCAAAGGTTTTTAAAAATATCTATAAAGATCTTCGAGCGATTGGCGTCAGAAATTGAAAAGCAGCTGAAGGGGAAATGTTGTGGAGAAATTCTTGGGAAGGTCAAGGTTCACAAGGGGCCATGAAGTGATTTAATAGTCAGAAGATCAGTCTAGTCAAGTGCAAATAAAAATAAGTAATTAATAATTATTTTAAGTACTCTTGAATATCAAGTGTTGACTAGCACAGTTTGGAAAATAGTTTTTGACCCATGCTATATAGATTTTCTTATAATAAAATAAGAGAAAATCGTGAAAACCTTTTTAAAACCCGGTACGCTCTCTGAAAATGTTGGTTATTTGGCAAAAATTTATCTTAGAATTAGATTCTCTGCTTTCGTTCTTAAGAAGTAAAATCAGAAATTATTGATAGCTCTTGAAATGAGCTATAATTTGGAATAAAACTTGGCCATTTTAAGCTGCTCTTTTCCACCAAGATTCATTTTTCTAGCTCAAACTATTTGCTGACAAAATTCATACCGAGTATTGAAAAAGTGTTTAATTTTTCTTTTCCTCCAAATTATTTGTGAATTTATAGTATAACATAAAATGAATATTTAGATGCACATAGATGGATGGCTATATTATGTAGGAATTTCCCTTTTTTGGGAATTCGTGAGGTTTATTTAACCACAGAGGTAGCTCGAGTTCCTCAAAAATTCAAAGAATAAATATACTAATGTTCTTTCTTTTTATTTCAATCAAAATTATAAATTGGAAACAGTTTCGGCCGGTTCAACTTGCCATCATCAGTTTGAAAAACATGAATGCATACAAGAAAAATTACAATACTGAACAATATGGCTATCTTAAACTATAAGGTCATATGTGTTACCTCAAATTCAAAGTTTGTATCACTAAGAAATGCATCTTTTGGTTTTTCCATACATCAACAAAGCAAGAGACATTATAATTCTTTTTTAAAACAAAACAATACAAATAGCCAAAAGATGGACTTTTTAGTGATACAAACTTTGAATTTGAGGTAACACATATGACTTAATAGTTTAAGATAGACTCATTGTTCAGTATTGTAATTTTACTTGTATGCATTCGTGTCTTTTAGACTGATGATAGCAGGTTGAACCGGCCGAAACTGTTTCCGATTTATAATTTTAACCGACTTCAAAAAAGGAGGAGGTTCTCAATCCGACTGAATTTTTTTTGTGTGTCTATGTTACCTGATATCTTTGCCAATTGTGAACCGATTTTGATGGGGGTTTTTGCATTGGGTTCAGTCTAGTTTCCGATTGATCCCGTTTTTTTTCATTGGTATTGGACCTTTTTTGCTATGTTTGTTTAGGCATAACTTGTTTATTTATGAAGCGATTTCGATGATTCTTTTTATATTGGAAATGGGGTACCTTAGGGGTGGTCCCATATTAATTTGGTCAAGTTCTGATGATATTATCAGTGACGAATTAACGTAAATATCCAATTTTTATGAGCAAATAATCGAAATTATAATAAATAAAATCTTTTATAAAAAAATCAAACTTAAAACGTTCATTTAAAACCCGAAAACGTTTCTAGAGAATTTATATATTTATGAATTTAATTTTATTATCATTTTCTGATTCATTCGCCCGACTCTTTCTCTTACGAGATGTATGCAAGGTATTATATTAAGTCACTATTAATAACATCACTAAAAAGAGAAAAATAAAAATGTTTTTTATAAAAAAAAAATAAAACCGACTTCAAAAAAATTAAATGCAACAAATAAAATAATATAAAATAAATAAAAATAAAATGCACTAAAAGGTATAAAAGAATTATCTAATTTAGTTACAACTAAACGACGAAATATTAATATGAAATCACTTTTTGAAGTCGGTGCTAAACAAACTATATAAGCGAGCGTACCCGCCAATCGTACTAAGTAAAATCCGTCGAGTTTGATTCATAAAATGTATATGTTTGGCACCGACTTCAAAAAGTGATTTCATGTTAATATTTCGTCGTTTAGTTGTAACAAAATTAGATAATTATTTTATACCTTTTAGTGCATTTAATTTTATTTTTGAGTTTTATTATTTTATTTGTTGCATTTAATTTTTTGAAGTCGGTTTTATGATTGAAATAAAAAGAAAGGACATTAGTATATTTTTTCTTTGAATTTTTGAGGAACTCAAGCTACCTCTAGAGCTAAATAAATCTCACGAATTCCCCAAAAAAAAGGAAAATTTCTACACAAAATGAAAAATTAATTAATTAAAAACATCAAGAATTTGATGAAATGGTTCAGACACTTCTTATTTTATATCGCTTTCCCTATCGAACTCTACTCTTTTTTTATTTATTTTCTTATGGCCAATTGCTTTATTTTTATTTCCCATCTTATGTCAGTTTGTTTGTCTGAACGTCGAACAAATAAGCAATGAAAATGTTTAAAATGCCAATGAATCGATATCTCGCCTGCTTTCTCTAGCAACCACTTTCATAATTCTCACCAAATAAATAACTAAACAGATAGGATAGATTTTTTTATTATCTACCTCAAGAGAATATTATATATTCAGAAAACTTTTAATATATTAATATTTAAATTTCAAACAGCGCCGGTTGATAATAAAATATTCTCATACTTCTTTGTTTCTGAATTCTGAGAAGATAAATATAGAATACAATATGCATATATTATTCTTGTTATATATAAAACTTCACGTATTCTAAGTTTTAGGTGAACTCATAGCTAAATTCGTACTATCGCGTGTGAGAATTATTTTTTCGTTCTGTAATTCATTTGGGTGAGAGTTTGTCGATTCGAAGAAGAAGGAATTTGTTTGACATGGTCATGGAAGAGAGTATTCAGAAAATTGATAAAGATCACCAAATGGAATGATATACTTAAATGTATACTTAGCAAATATTAGTATTAAATAAGCTCAAGAAAAACGTAGAAATACATAATATAAGTAAATGTCAGTCAAAGTTACCGAGAAATCCTTTATTCCAACTTTTTTAAAAATTTAGTTGGGAGTTTAACTTTAATTATTTAGATTTAAGCTTTATGAAAAGTTTGATCTCAAAAATAATTTAATTTTATATAAAAAATAAGCTGAGGTGTTCTGATGTGGCCATCCACTTGACTGTGCCATACAACCTGGCCCCTAAAATTATTTATCATGTAGGGGGATTAGTTTTTGCATTTGTATACTTCTGGGGTCCCACTGATTATGTATACAAAATTTGGTTGAGTTTGGTACAAAGGCCTAGATTTTTAGATTTTAACCCCCTCCACCCCTCTTAATTTTGGGTCGATATGCACCAAAATCTAATCCGCTCTTAATCTCAATGGAGCAATACTACGTGTGAAATTTGGTTTCGATATTCAAACTAGCTTTTGAGCTAGATCGTCCACAAAAATTTGGCAACGCACAGACAACCAGACAGACTAACAGACATTTTGACAAAACAATTAACTCAAAAAAATATAATTTTTTCGATGTTCACTTATATGGGCTTTTTTGTAGAGAGAAATGCCATGGTTTCGCTCAATTTTTTTAATCAAAATAGTTTTAGCCGTTTTCTAGATATTTCGAAAAAAAACAGTGTATGGTCAAGTATTGTAATCGTGCATGAAAAAAAGTTTTTTTTCCCCTTATTTTTTTTCGAAATATCTCAAAAACGGCAGAAACTATTTTGATTAAAAACAATTAAGGGAAACCATGGCATTTCGCTCTACAAAAAGCCCTAATAAGTGAACATCAAAAAAATTATATTTTTTGAGATAATAATTGTTTTGTCAAAATGTCTGTTAGTCTGGTTGTCTATCTGTTATGTTAGTCGCGTTGCCAAATTTTGTGGACGACCTAGCTCAAAAACTAGTGTGAATATCGAAACCAAATTTGACACTTAGTTTTGGTCCATTGAGATTAAGAGCTGATTAGATTTTGGAGCATATCGACCCAAAATTAAGGGGGGTGGAGGGGGAATGTTAAGAATTAAAAATCTAGGCCCTTGTACCAAACTCAACCAAATTTTGTATACATAATCAGTGGGACCCCAAAGGTCTAAAAATGCAAAAACAAACCGCCCAAAATGGAGAAGGGGTGTGGGGTCAAAAAATAAGGGGGGGGGGGAGGGGGGATGTTAAGAATTAAAAATCTAGGCCATTTACCAAACTCAACCAAATTTTGTATACATAATCAGTGGGCACCCGGGATTCTAATAATGCAAAAACTAACCCCTTCCCCTACATGATTATAAATAATTTTCTTAAATATTAAATATAAATGAGGAGCCAGGTTGTATGGTAAAGTCAAGTGGATGGCCACATCAGAACACGTCAGCTTATTTGTTTGAGGTTAGACTATGTAAATAAATTACGATGCGGGCAAAACTAAACGATAATATCTGTGAGGAGTTCATCGACCACCTAAAGTCCAGTCTACCTATGGAAAAAAACAGGCTGGGATTGTTTCCAGCAATGAAAAAGGAGTTTTGACTAAAGTAATTTGTTGCTGCAGTGTCACAGGAGTATTCATCCCACCTAAAAACTAACACAAAGCAACAGGAGTCATACTTTTGTACTTTATGCAAAGAAGCTTACATACACCCGCCTATTGAAGACTGGATACAATGTGGAGAACCTTGTTCAGCATATCCAGGCCGAGGATCATATTTTTGTGACGATTGTCTTGATTAGCTGTCAATATTCGTTTTGCCCAACTTATGTATTCATTTTGCCAGCCCTAGGTGGGGAAAACGGATAATCGGTCTTTTTTTTAAACAAGTATAAATCAAAGAACAATTTTTTTAGAATTTTGATCTCAATTACTAATATAACAATATCCAAAGATTATAAATACGAAGTTACGAATAAATATAATTAAAACTTATATTTTTTATTTATTTTTAAAATTAACATATCATTCTTGGCCGTCCGTCCCCTAAGTACGTACCTACTGTACTTGAACTGTATATGTTAGCCTAAAAGAGTGAAATTATAATTTATTCATTAATTTTACCCAAACATGTTATACTATACAACGGCTAGATATTATGCGTCCACAAAGTTATATAGCCGATTATTATCAGAGCGAATTTCTTTTATATAAGCCAGAACCCGTTGTGGTTTTTGAGCCAAATATTTGCATCATTCTTTCTCTCTCTTTCATGTAACGACTTGTCGAGCGTCGGGTTACTGGTCGTGCTATATGATGTGTACGATGTGCCTTGTTTTTTAACGGACGATTTACATGGAGCTTAGTTAGCTTAGTTATCTACCGAGGGAATCAAGAAACCATGTATTTTCTTTACATTTTTTATTTAAATCGATTTGCTCTTTACCTATATTGCTGATATCGAAAATCTTTATTGAAGCTGAAACAAAAAAAATGTTGAAAATTCAAGATTTTCGATATATTGCTTTTTTTGTAATAATGATTATACAAGAAGAATTTGCAGCAAAAAGATATAACCTCTGTAGTCGCTTAGTATTCTAATTTAACAACGAACTAGTCTTGAATGTTTGAATATCGTATATTTCGCGCAAAGGTTTTGGGAGAGATTATTGAATGAGAGTGAATTAAATTAAAATACAAGATAGATTTCACATAAATAAAACTTTGTTCTTTGAGAATAAAAATAGACAAATACCTTTCTTTAAAAACCCCAGCCTCTCTTCATAAAGAAAGAAATCAAATTTCTTAACACCTTTAATTTTTACCTTAATTCATGTTTATGTACTTAAAATAATTTACCTGTATTTACATCGAACTTATAAAAGTTGCTTCTAGTTTTCCTGAAGATGGGTCAATAACCCGAAATATATATCGAGATAAAACCCATAACATATATTTGTTTTATTTATGTGAAATCTACCTTGTATTTTGATTTAATTCACTCTTATTGAAAATGTTTCACTTAGAACTGACACCTAACTCCTTAAAAATGAGAAATTATTGATTTTATCTGGTCAGAACAAACGTCATTCTTGTGTTTATAATCAAATGAAATGGCGGAGACAGCATGTTCTTCTAGGGCTTCGGACGAGACAAGACGGGACGAGATTTGAGAAAATGTTGTCTCGGTCTCGTGAATTGTCAAAAAAGACAGTATCGTCTCGGTCTCGTCTCGTCAGGGCTAGTCTCGTTTGGTCTCGTGTTGGTCTCTGTTGGGTCTCGTTTGGTCTCGTTTGGACTCTTTGGTATCTTTTGGTATCTTTTGGTCTCTTTTGGTCTCGTTTGGTCTCGTTTGGTCTCTTTTATTCTATTAAAAGTAAATATTTTAAAAACACGTGTTTTTTCATTAAATTTCCTTTGTTTTGAATAGTCTAATTGTTAAAAATATATATATGATTTAAAAATAGATTATCATTGTAAAATTGTAAAAATTGTGGATCGCGGAGAGTCCTTGACCAAATATTTTACAAAATTTTATTTCAATAAATTTAAAAATATATTTTAATTTATTCAATCCAATATTCTATTTAACCACACAAAAAATGGTTACGAGACCACGAGACTACGAGACTAGAAACGAGACTCTCGCGGTATCGTCTCAGTATCGTCTCGTTTTTGTTAAGTCGGTATTGTCTCGGTCTCGTCTCGTGCGAAGCCCTAGGTTCTTCGATGGCCCCAGGGAGTTGACAGGTTCAGTTAATGCTGGATCTCCTATTAGTCTGATAGCTGCATCTGAATTGCATTCAAAATGGCAAGAGAATACTTGGATGCGAACCATATTCGAGACAGAGGCGAATTTGAGCCTTGCGTATGGTAAGAACAAGTGGGCGTGAAAAATTGTCTGGTTCTGTAAAAAAGCCAAGCTTACATGCAGTTGCTTGTCATCTGTTCCGTACGTACCAATGAATGAATCAACATTCATTAAATAGAAAACCCCCAGCTGAATTTGCTTCATCTTTATGACCCCGATGTCCCCTCAGAACAGACAAACGATTCCTGATGTTAATTTGTCTTCGGCTTCAAATTCTCTATTACCATTATACGATATCTTTCATTTTTATTTTGTTTGATAACCCTTAATAAAATATTGTTTTGTAAGCTGGAGAAGAATTGTTCAATGGTCTAAAATATTTTGGGTGTTGATGAAAAAGAATGGAAGAGAATTTGGCTATAAGAATCGCTGAAGAGAGAGAAGACAGATAAAAAAATGAAGGCGTTAAGTGTTTTTTTTAAATCCTAAGGGGATTAGATCTCTTTTGATGTGGGATTTACTCCTTTCATTCCCATCAATTCCAGACAATCCACCTATACTTTAGATAGAGAATTATCATTTAAAACACAAGCTGTCCATGGGGATCCGAAAAATAATTGCTTTCTGGATTAATAATATACTATATATATATATATAGCAATATTGACTGACATTTCATTTACTTTCAATTCAGATTTAGATCAAACAAAAATACAATTCTATTTATTATTGGCCTTTAAAACAATAATAATCTGATGTGGATAATACACTCCAAATGACTTTCAATTAACCCACTCTAATGCAGGTTGAGGCATAAAGATCTACCACATTTCGAAAAGGTATAAAAAACGAAAAAAGTTTACTAGAAAAAACTGAATATATTTTTGAAAAGAACATAAATATTTTTTTTTAATGTGTTTTAAAAATTATCGGACAAAAAAAAGGGGGGGGGGGGTCAAAAATCAAAATTTTAGCCCTTTCGATCAAACTCAACCAAATTTTGTATACATATTCTGTGGACCCCCAGTAGAATTTTCATTTTTGAACCCCTTCCTCTCATTTTGGGTGGTTAGTTTTTGCATTTCTAGCCTTCTGGGGTTCCGTGTATAGAAAATTTGGTCGAGTTTGGTCGAAAGGGCTAAAATTTTCATATTTGACCCCCCCCCCCCTTATTTTTTGTCTGATATAAAATTTATTTTATGTTCTTTTCAAAAATATATTCATTATATTTTTTTCTAGATATTTTTTTCATTTTTATGCCTCTTCAAAATGTGGTAGATCTTTATACTCCACCCTGTATTAGCCGAGGATAGAGTAATGATAACATTGCCCAATAATAAAAATGTCTCAGGCTCAAAAATAGCTGATTCTTATGTATTTCCACCTGGTGAATTCAAAAATCACCATAAAAATTACCGATTAGCTCTTGTTTTGGAGATATTATCGGTCAAAACGACGAAAAAGGCCATTTTGACATATTTTCGAGTTCCATTAGATATTAAACAGCAATATTTGAGATCACAATATTTTGTTGAAGAAATAGAAAACAGCTTCCTCTTTGATTTTCAAATTACGCCTTGTTTTTAGCTCAATTAGAACTCGAGCTATAACTAAAAAACTAAAACTACGTGATTATAAAGGATAATAAACATTTATAAAAACATATGGTCTTAATTTTTTAGTTATAACTCGAGTTCTCATTGAGTCACAAACAAGTGCTAATTTGAAAATCAAAGAGGAAGCTGCTTTCAATTACGTCAACAAAATATTTTGATTTCAAATATTGCTGTTTAATATCTAATGGGACTCGAAAATAGGTCAAAATGGCCTTTTTCGTTGTTTATTATTATTATAACCACTACAAAAGCAAACTTTATACGGAATATAGGTACTTTTCCTTTATTTTGGTGCACAATGAATAGAAAAATCATGAAATAAACTTTAGGACAAGGAAAAAACTTTTTTTGTAGAGTTGTGTAATCGAAACGTCAAAAATCCAATGTAGAATGGTTATTCCTCAAGTATTAGAAGTAGAGAATCGATAGCTATTTTTTAATTTAACTCAACATGGACTGCAAATAGCCAGTTATATCTGATTAATAATAAATGAATAAACATATTAATATTTTAATTGACTTTTTAGCAACGATCCGATACAGTTTTTTTCTTATTGTGTTTAAAAATGTCTAAAATATTTTTAAAAAATCGTCTTTTTTAAAAAATATTTTTTCAAAAATGGTTACTTTAGATTCTTTAATCTTGTCTAATCATATCATCCATCCCAATTCCTGAATTTGAATCCAAGTTTTTCCAAAGTATGAGGTGAGATTGAAGTGAGGCTCCTTTAATGCTTAACTCGGCATAATCCCACTTAATCCTCAGAGGCTCTGACGCTTTAAAAAATAACTGAATTCTAAGTGTATTAAATTAAACTAGGATAACGTCTTTAATCAACTTTTTGTTCAGGTGCTTTAATAAAAAGAACAAAAGCAGCCTGAGCTTTAATTTCTTTTTCAACCCTAAATAAAGTTCAAATGTGGAAACCACAGAGTGAGGAGGTTATTCCCTCGAGAGGCGATCTCCCAGCCTCCGGAGGGGGTTGGGCTTGAGGCTGCCTTTGATTTATATACATAACCCTTTTGGGATTTATTAATTTATTACGCCGTCAAATATCTTTTTATCGAAGTTCCCAACAATGTTTTTAGTTCCCCTTTATCCACTTTACAACGGTCGACATTATGGAAGAAAAAATATTGACATATTTTGCTCTTTTTGTTCTAAAGAAATTGTGAGATTGATCACTATCAATTATGTTTTTATTATTAGATATTAATCTAATAAAATAAATTATTGAGTAATAGGACTCTTAAATAAAACATAATCTTTGCTTAAGGAAAGTTTCATTTAATCTTTCACCATGTTCAACACTTATAATCCTATAAAACATTTTTGTTATTAGAGATGAATTCATGTTCAAATTGCTTAATATGAAAATAACATTATTTATTATTATTATTTATATGACATTTTTGGATCTAGATAATACAACTTTAGTTAAGAGAATTTTTGTAATCATTAATAAATCTTTTGCAGTCACTAATAAATTTTAATTACAATACATCAGCATTTCTGAAGACATGGAAGAAACGAATTAAAATAAAAAATAACCATTGATTCTCGTCTAATACTAGAGAAAACCCATTCTACATTGCATTATCGTTAAAAACATCTTATCCATTCTACATTTTCCTAGATATCATATATTTTTCAGTAATAATTTCTTCTTCTTCTTCTTCTTCTTCTTCTTCTTAATTTAGGATTTCTCCTGTTAATTTCCAGAGTCGTCCCCGGAGTCTTGCCAACTGTCAATCCATCTTTTTGGAGGTCTTCCAAGAGGTCTCTTTGTGGTTGGTTTGGACAGTAGGGCTTGTTTGGCGAGCCTCTTCCTTTCTCGGCATCTTCCTTTTGACCACTTTAATAGATCGATGATTCCACATTGATTTCGGATGTTTTCATTTCGAACTTTATCTCTTATACTGAGTCCTGAGATATTGATCTCATGACTTTCATTTCGGCTACTTGCAGTCGGTTTTTGGTTTTGGTGGTTCCTGCTCTTGTTTCTACGGCGTAGGTTAAGATGGGTCGTATGCAGATTTTATATATGCGGATCTTACAGTCGTTGGACATATATTTATTGTTCCACACTATGTCTCGAAGACATCCCGAGACATTTGCTGCCTTCATCACTTGGGCCTGCACCTCGCCGTATATATTTCCGCTGCTCACCTCGGCTCCTAGATAATTGAATTTCGAGACTTGTTCGATTCTTGTGTCGTTTATCACAACTTTGCATCTGGTGGGTCTTCTACATATTGCCATGGATTTGGTTTTAGGAATCGATATTTCTAAGTTAAATTCCTTAGCTTTGGCTTGGAATTCGTTGATCATTTGTTGGAGGTCTTTTTCGCTCTCTGAAATGATTACTGCGTCGTCGGCGTAACATATTAGATTAAACAGGCTAATTCCCATTCTATAACCGGTTTTAAGGACTACTACATTTGATATAATTTCATCCATTATGGTATTGAATAGGAATGGGCTTAGAATATCACCTTGACGGATGCCCATGTTAACAGATATCTCTTCAGTGAGGGATTGATAGATCATGAGTCTAGTTTTATTATTTGTTTTGAGATATTTCTTCTTCTTTTTCTTCTTGTTCTTGTTTTCTGTTTGTTTCTAGTGAGATCTTTAATAATATTTATGATTCTAGAACTCTCGGGTTTCTTTTCCAGTGTCCCAATGACTATGTGTATATCTTTGACTGAAATTAAGTAGCTAATTTTGAATGGCAGAGGTGATTCATCTCAAAGACTCAGAGATTTAACCACATAGATTCAATTCCCGAGGAAGTGGCAGCCCTATTGACTTATAATCAAACTAGTCTAATAACATCTTTGATAAACCTATTTTGTAAGTCACAAAGCAACAAAATTTGAAACTAGATATAGAATAGAAAGAGAACATCAAGCTTTTCGTTTAAATCAGACAACCAAGAAGTAGGTACCTCTTGAAAGATTTTGGTTATTTTTGATTTTTGCATTTTTCTCAAAAGTGGCTGTTTTTTTTATCAAGAATCATGAATTCTTCAACGAGTAAAATTTTTTCGTTTTAAAATTAAGGTAAAAGAGAGTTGATTAGGCCTGTCAGAGGGGTGAACCTCGATTGGAATTAAGTGTATACCGTCTTTGGAATTATGTGGAATTATTTTGGAATTCATTAGAATATGCCCCCCTTCATCTATTGTCTTCTACTTGGAAATGAAAGTGGAAGAGGAAGTAGGTGTACACGAGATTAGGTCGAGGTTCACCCCTCAGGCGTGTAGCAAATATATTTGACAAGAACCGGAAGTACCGTTTTATTCTTAGTCTCTTTTGATTTTTTACAAATTACTCAAAAACGGTTTAAAGATTTTTTTAAATCGAGATACTTATTAAGCAAGTATCAAAAGTTCTTCAAAATGTAAATATTTTATTCCGATAGAAATTAAAGAAAGGAATTGATCAGGTCTGTCACGAAAAAGACAAACGATGTTTTTTCAAAATCGGGGTGCTTATCAAATCGTATATAGCAGAGGTGGCCATAACGTGGCTCGCGACCCTTCAGTCAATCTCGTACGGCTCTTGAACCCTCTTAGATTTTAAAAAGTACAGAGAGGGGTATAAAGACTACCACATTTTGAAGATGTATAAAAAAATTTAACTAGAAAAAAACTAAATATATTTTTTAAAAGAACATATAATAATATTTTTTTAATGTATTTTAAACATTATCAGACAAAAGAGGGGGGGGGGGGGGGTCAAAAATGAAAATTCTAGCACTATCGACCAAACTCAACCAAATTTCGTATAGATATTCTGTGGGCCCCAAAAAGGCTAGAAATGTAAAAACTAACCACCCAAAATGGGGGGAGGGTTAAATATTCTAGCCCTTTCGACCAAAATCAACCAAATTTTGTATACATATTCTGTAGACCTCCAGAGAGCTAGAAATGCAAAAACTAAGCATCTAAAATGGGTGGAGGGTCAAAAATGAAAATTCTAGCCCTTTCGACCATACTATGTATACAAAATTTGGTTAGTTTTTGCATTTCTAGCCTTCTGTGGAGACACAGAATATGTATAAAAAATTTGGTTGAGTTTGGTCAAAAGGGCTAGAATTTTTTTGACCGCCCCCCCCCCCTTTTGTCTGATAATGTTTAAAATACATTTTAAAAAAATTTCATTTATTTTCTTTTCAAAAATATATTTAGTTTTTTTCTAGTTAAATTTTTTCATTTTTTATATGTCTTCAAAATGTGTTATGCCACACCCTGTATAATAATTAAATTTAAAAAATAATAATAAAAAAATTAAATTAATTTGTAATTTGTAATATCATAAGTAAGTAGAGCAAAAAATATATGTTACTTCATTTATATTTTATAAAATAAAAAAAAATGTGTCTTTTTGTTAATAAAACATTAATTAATCTCCAAACAATCTTGCTCGCTTTGAAACAGTTTTATAAATTTGCGGCTCCCAAAGTTAAGGTTAGTCGAATGTTTTCTACATTTGATTCGATCACGAATCAACTGTAGGGAATTTTTGTCAAATATTGAGTGAAAATAATATTTGAACGTCTAGCGGGCTATACGCAAAATGACGTTGGATTGTAGCTAAGTGGATCACATCTTTTTTTCTCTCTTGGTCCAGACTTAAGATTCCACAGACTTCATTAGCATAATCCGCAGTAGTCTCGTGATAAAATATCTTTTTCAAATAAGCGCGGTCGAAACAATTCTCAATGATATATAAATTTATTGTTAAGGTTAGTGGCCACCCCTGGTATATAGTATTTTCAATACAAATAAATTATATATTAAAGGTTGGGAGTTAGTTTTATTTTATAAAATTCCTCTTTTCATTTATAATAAATTAACGCCTATATCTCAGTATGGTAACTCACAGGTGCAATGAAATCTCATCTTTAAACTTGGTATCGGCTAGAAGGAATACAACTAGGTCTTAGATCTCGAATTGATCCAAATGAAGTACCTCTTTACTTTTTTCTTTCTATTGGACTAATTTGAAGGGAAAAACTTGGAAGGATGATTTCAAAAAAGTTAAAGTCGTGTGATGGATACATCAGTTTATTTCTTCTCTTCAGAAGATTTTCTGTAAACTACATGTCATGTCTTTAGGGTGGACTTAGCAAAAGGCCGAGACTCCATTTGCCACTTAATTTACGTAATACACAGTAAAGTTGGCAATGGAATAATAAACTTTTTTCTCTTGCGGCAATTCACAATTAATTGAGTTTGCTAATGAATTCAAAAACGTGTCCTTTCTCCATCCACCCTTTGTCTCTAGTTACGATATCCTTTCTAAAAAAAAATATTGAGAGAAATATTTTTATAATTGAAATCTAAAACCCCTATATGTTTTTTGTTTGTCACTTCTGTTTAATTTTTTCTCCGATCCCTGTATTGATTGTCGAACATCTGTCTTTCTGTTCAATTCGGTTTTAATCTCTTTTTTGAACATTAATACACCCCCACATACCACTCCCAATAACAACTAACCCCAACTATTTAAAAACGTATCACGAAAAATAAAAAAATACAAGTTCAACAAGAAGTAAAAATATTAATTTAATTAAATAAAAAAAAAATATTTTATTTTTAATAATAAAATAATAATAAATTTTATTAGTTCCTAATTATTCATGCCACTTTTAAACCAACCAATTCTCACTCATTTCTTTTTTCAAAATTAAAAAAAGAGAGATCATCTCAAAAATCAAAATAATTTAGTTTACGAAATTGATTGCTTATATTGTGACAGACCATATATAGTAAAGACAAAAACAAGGGGTGAACTGCGAATGGAATTAGGTGTACATTTCTTTGGAATTAGGTGGAATTATTTTGGAATTTATTAGATAATGCCCCTTCATCTATTGTCTTCTATTTGGAAATGAAATTAGAAGTAGGTGTACACAATATTAGGTCGCGGTTCATCTCTCCGACAAAACGGTATTTAAAATCAAGAATTTTCGAAAATAAATATTTGATTAGAACAAAAAATTCCGAATGTACTTATACCTATAGCCATTCAACTAACTTGAGACATAATTTTGACTTTTCCAATTCCAAAATTTTAGATAAAGAGGGGAATTTATAAAAAATATTAATTTTAGAAATGATCGAAATTCTAAGAACAAAAATTCAATTAACAAAAGGTCATTCATATAAAGCCTGTTCTTATAATATGATTCAATAACTATTACATTTTTTTACTTTACCATACAGGGTATGGTCAAGTATTGTAATCGTGCATGAAAAAGTGTTTTTTTTCCTTCTTTTTTTTCGAAATATCTCAAAAACGGCTGAAACTATTTTCATTAAAAAAATTGAGCGAAACCATGGCATTTCGATCTACAAAAAAAACTCTAATAAGTAAACATTGAAAAAATTATATTTTTCGAGATAACAATCGTTTTTTCAAAATGTTTGTTAGTTGGTTAGTCTGTCTGTTAGTCTGGGCGTTACCAAATTTTTGTGGGAGAGTTAGCTCAAAAACTAGTATGAATATCGAGTTTTGGTCCATCGAGATTAAGAGCTGATTAGATTTTGGTGCCTATCGACCCTAAATTAAGGGGAGTGGAGGGGGGTTAAAAATTAAAAATCTAGGCCATTTTAGCAAACTCAACCAAATTTTGTATACATAATCAGTGGACCCCCAGAAGTCTAAAAATGCAAAAACTAACCGCCCAAAATGGGGAGAGGAGGGTGTAGGGTCAAAAAATGAAAATCTTCTACCAAACTCAACCAAATTTTGGATACATAATCAGTGGACTCCCAGAAGTCTAAAAATGCAAAAACTAACCGCCCAAAATGTGGAGGGGGAAATGAAAATCTTGGCCATTTACCAAACTCAACCAAATTTTGTATACATAATCAGTGGGCTCCCAGGAGTCTAAAAATGCAAAAACTAACCCCCTTCCCTACATGATTATAAATAATTTTATTAAATATAAGTGGCAATAACATATAAATTATCTGCATAAAAAATATATTGTCCTTAATTCCCTATAACAACTTTAATAATTTAATCGTTGGACATAACTAATCTATAGGTAATGTTGTTAAAAATTAATATCTTTATAAATAATGATGAATATAAATTAATTGAGAGAGAAACTTTAAGCATTTCGCAAACTTCCCTAATAGTCAACTAAATGCAACACTAGTGTGGCTGTTTCTATAAATTTAACATTAAATTGGAATAGACTTTCCTCTGAGAAACGCCCCTTCTCGCCTCTCTGCTTGTTTAATTAGAATAATTACTATAAAAAAAGCTTTACATTTTATTTACCACTTTGGAGTTCAACAGCTCATAAGTTTAGATTTATATTTCACAATAAGTGAATTATAGCCAATTTGTACATCTCCGGTCAAACTGTCAGTTAACTATGACTGACGACAGCTTACCAACATGAAGGGAAAAATTGCCACAATCCGTCAACTATTTTGAACCTAAATCTTTGGGGACATCCAGCCAACTTTTAACAGAAGCTGGACGAATAGGCCTTCAGAGAGCGAAACGAAATACTGAGTTAAAGAATGTAATTTTTTACTTTTTGTAATCGTGTTTAAGTACAAAATTGATTTTGTTGCTTCGTATTTTCAAAATATCTAAAAAATGGCTAATATTTTGTTATTATTATTTCCTTCCATAATTTGTATTAATTTGAAAGTTTATATTAGGAAAATAAGGACAAGTTTTTATGTGTGACTTTTTTATTTATCCACCAACGTTTCGTCGACTTTGCCGACTTCTTCAGGGCTTCAAATAGTCATGTCAAACATTCGTCTAAATTTTCTTGATAGCTTCGTTACCAGTGAAGACCATTAGAACACAAATTTCAAAAAATATTTGGCCCATTCACATAAACAATTTTTCTTCTTTTCGAAATATTTTTGAAATTTGTGTTCTGATGGTCTTCAATGCATTATTTGGACCAAATTTTGAACAGTTACTATTTAGGGCACTTAGGAGGAGAAGGCAAGTGTGTATGGTAAGCTCTTAAGATGACCACATCAAATATATATATACCGGGTGTGTTTTTTATCTTGAGACAGTCTTATCTTATAACTCAAAAACAGTGCATTATATGGAAAAAAGTTTCAAATAAAAGTTTTTTCCATATAATGCACTGTTTTTGAGTTATAAGACTGTCTCGAGATAAAAAACACACCCGGTATATATATAGATTTATAGATATAATATTTATAATAAACTATTAGTGATTATTAAAATAAATAATAATCTCTATTCTGAAGCCAATTATTTAAATAAAAAATAAATAAATTTAATAAATTCTTTATTTATTTATTTATCCTTGTTCTTATGACAAAGAGTGAGAATATTTTTTCTGCATTTTTTAACCAAAAATAAATATAAATTGATAAAGCAATTTGAGCCGCGAAAGTTAAATAATGTAATCAATAATTTCTTATGTTAATTCTACATATTAGAAAATCATTTTATTATTTTTTGAAAAGGAAAAATGAATTGAGCATCCGACGGGATTCGAGCCCGTGCCTTTCTTCTTTACGCGAAGAGCGGCTTGCCAACTAGCCTACGGATGATCCCGCCAGAATAGCTCTTTAGATTGAATGTCATTTTGCCTTTTCGTGGCTTTTTCTATTTTTAGTATAGCTACTTATGCTTTTAGACAAATAAATTGACAGTCCAAAACTAATAATATAATATAATATTTGAGTTTGCACATCATTTTCAAAACATTTTCATTTTTCTTTATTTTGTTATTTCTAAAATTAACAACAGAAAGATGATGGACTTTAAAACGAGATTAGGCTTAGAAGTCATTCATTGCTTACTCTGCCACTGCTTGAAGTGAATTAAAATACGCAACTCTTTCACCATTTTAATTTAAACCATATTTAGTTTCAAATACTGAGATATTTGAAAGTCATTAAATAACTACTTACTTATTTAATTTCTATCTGACCAAAAACATAAATGTGAAAAAGGGGCCAAGTTCGGTACCAACGGCTTCGCCGACAAAATGGTTGAGATCTAAATGGGTATCAAGTTCCATCAGCTGCTTAAATCATAGCTATAGGGATGAACATCAATCTTCAATTGATTTAAAAGAAAATGTGTTACGTTATTTGATATTAAATTTAAAACTCTGCAAGTTATAATAGTCAATAAATTACGTTTAACGTGATGATATTTGATACAAGCTTAAAATTTATCTAGTTGTTCTTATTTTATACTACAAACAATTTAGTTGTAAAAACTTACCAATTATAATTTAATATCAAAGAACGTAACAAATTTTCTTTTAAACCAATTGAAGATAGTTGTTCATCACTATAGCTATGATTTAAGCAACTGCTATGGAACTTGGTACCCGTTTAGATCTCAACTCTTTTGTCGGTGAAGCCGTTGGTACTGAACTTGGCCCCACATTTATGTTTTTGGTCAGATATCATTAATTTTGAAATGTTTTATCCTTTAATTTATCTAAATAATTACATTTAAAAATTTATATTAATTAATTATTCCAGCGCTCCCAATTTATATTAATAATAATTAAATATTTCTCATAAAATATCTGCTAAAAACCCGGTCAGTTTTTCATAAATTTCACCCCTTCATTTCGGACCCCGAAGAAGGGAAAGTTTCGATTTTTCAATTTCCACCTTTATAAATGTTCCAAGATTTACCAGTATGCCAAATTTCAGAATTCTAGCTTGATTGTATTTTCACTATATGTTAATTAAGCCTATAATCAATTTCACCTCTTCATTTTAGGTCCTGAAAAAGGGAAAGTTTCGCTTTTTCGATTTTTTCCTTTAATTGTAGCCCAAACTCTACCAGTATGCCAAATTTCAGCATTCTAGGATCAGCGGAAGTACTTTAGGTTTTTGATATGTCAGTCAGTCAGTCAGTATTAAAAATGGCACTTTTCAGAGCTTAATAACTCAAGAACTATAATAGATTTATTCATGAAATTTGGGATTCTAGGTGTTCTAGTGGGTCTTATTAGGCATGCAAAATTTCAAGTGTCTAAGTCTAATAGTTTTTGAGTTGTGGGGGGGGAGGTCGAAAGTAGCTTGAAATGGTTCGTGTAAATATACACATGGCCGGTGTGTCGCCCGTTTTTCCGAACTTGGCTGACACACTGCCGTGTGTCTATATATCATTTCCCTCTTATTTTCAATAAAATAAGTTATAAACAGAGGTAACCGCCTCCTTAAAATAGAGGAATTTATTATAACTTTACTAACTAGTTATACAGTATATTTTATTCAGTTCTAAAAAATTAGAAAAAGTTTTTATTACCTTTAGTTGAAATTATAAGACTTGACCTTTTTTATTTTTAGCATATAATGCTAATTTTCAACCATTTTCATACCCACTCCTCCAGAAATTTCAATGACGCACACTGCGTCTTAACCACCCCTATAGGCATCCCTGTTATATATAAATTCGATGAAGATGTGTTTCAACATAACTGATATGAATTCGAGGTTGGTAGAATTGTTGCGCCTGAGGGCCGGTAAAATATAATTGTATCGAACCTATTCTGAATCGATTGCGTGTGTATCTATCCAGCTCAGTGAAGGAGGGTGTAGGTAAAGGGGTTAAAAGGTGGCTAGCTACCGCCACACCAGTGTTCGTTCGTTAAAGGGCTCGTTCTTTTGCCTTGGTGCGTCTTTTGACCGCATTGCACTCGTTGCCTTGACCCCGACACATAAAGCGATCCCCTCCCCTAACCTCCACCGTCTTTTATACAAATTATTATTATTTATGCCAAAATAATACATTTCTGTTAATACTAGGTAGAAAGTGAGCGGCATTGTTTTCCCGCCCTGACGGCAAGGGCAACATTTCACAAGGCATCAGCTTCGCCTCTTTGTGTTCAAATCAAATGGAGAAAAGATTTGGTATACATATGGAGGTATATTATCCATGTTTATTTAGGAATGTATTTCTAAGTACAATGAGATTTCAAATAGAATAGAAGGCAGACCCAGCCACGCCTCGACAGAGGTCAACATAAATATAATAGACGTGGTTACTTGCATTGTTGAAATTATTCTACCCATAGTGTTTTAAAAATGAACTAGTGCAAAAACAATTTAAGTAAAACTAGTATTAGGTATATATTTATTCTTCTTCTTTTGGTGCCTATCCGCTCAGCGAATGTTGGCGATCATCCTGGCTATGATTGTTTTATTGACGGCGGCCCGAAACAACTCCAAGGAAGTCTTCCCGAACCATTGCCGCAGATTCTTTAACCATGATGTCCTTCTTCTCCCAGGTCCTCGTTTACCGGCTATTTTCCCTTGAATAATAAGCTGTAGAAATTGGTATTTAGAGTTACGTAATATATGGCCGAAGTACGATAATTTTCTAATTTTGATGTTATTTATTAATTCTTTTTCTTTTTTCATTCTTCTTAAAACCTCTTCATTTGTAACTCTATCCATCCAACTTATTCTCAGGATTCGCCGGTATATCCACATCTCAAATGCCTGCACTCTATTACTTGTCGCTTCTGTAAGAGTCCAGGCCTCCATCCCATATAGAAGAACCGGAAACACGTAACATCTTACTAGCCGCATCCTCAAATATCTTTATTAGATATTTAAATTGAAAGTTTTTGTGCCGAGAGTAGCAGAATTTTTATATATTGAAGGAGACAATAAAAGAGTGTGTCTTCTGCTGGAATTCTAAATTATATTTATTTATAACGAGAGTATAGTTTCGAGGGCTTTGCCCTCTTCATCAGTCTATTACAATTGATTCACAGGAATTAATTGTAATAGACTGATGAAGAGGGCAAAGCCCTCGAAACTATATCTCGTTATAAATAAATAAAATTTATAATTCCAGCAGAAGACACGCTCTTTTATTGTCTCCTTCAATTAAATATTTAGCTGTTAAAGCTTGTATTTTCATGATTACATTTATTAAACGTTAAAATTTTGTTTAAATCATACATAATTATAGCTATTTTTTGGACACAAACAACAAATAATACAATAGTGCCTGGAGCATCGAGCGATGCTCGGTAACTTTGGCTCCAAATAGCTTAAGTTTCAAATTTCAAGGCTCTGTGACTTACCGAAGACGATATATGAATGATTAAAATATTTATTTTTCGACACACCTAATCTACACCCCATTCCTTTATTTCAATTGGATTAAAATCTATACACAACTAATAACTTATGACACTTGATAAGAACAATTTTTTTAAAAAATCGTTAGTGCCGTTTTTGGGAAAATAAAAAAAAACGAAAAATATTTCATGTAAATGTCAACTTGCAGTGTTCTGATTTTCAGTAAAAGCTTGCTGTACCCCTTTTAGCCTATATGGAGCTTAAGTTTCGAATTTCGTAGCTCTGAGATTTATGGTTGCGAAATGCAGGGAGTACATTCTTACGTAAACATCAGCTTCCGGTAATTCTATTGTAGCCTTCAATATATAAAAATTCTTCAACTCTCGGTAAAAACTTTCAGTTTAATAGTTTTCTTATTTATTAAATAATTTATAATAATTTTGTTAAGGGAGAATGGTGTAGGCTCTTGGTGAAACATTTTAAATAAAGTAAAGAAATTTTTTTAAAAACTTTTTAAAATTTAAAATATAAAACACTAGGTAAATTGGTGTCCTTTGTGAACTCCTGAAGATGGCCTTATACGCCGAAATACTATATAATATTTATCTAGATTAATTTGTAACAACGCTTAGCTTCCTTTTTCCGCCACTAGATGTCCCGGCGATCAATTTCAAACAAGATCGAATATGGCCCGGTCAAATTAAAAACTTTACATCGAAATTGAAATAACAGATACATGAAATATACACTAATCAAAAGAGAGTAAATTTTTCTGATTAATCGTTTGGTTAATCATATCCATAATTTAATTAGTTTTCTATTAAATAAGACGTACACGTTTCGTCATTTTATTTGTGACTCTCTCAGCAACTTAATTCTCAAATCAATTTCCGATAATTATGTGAAATATTCTATCTAAAAAAATTGGAAAAGAAGAAAAAAGAATGTTTCTCATAATGATATTGGACAATTGAGTTGAGAAATAAGTCGCTGAGAAAGTCAAAATAAAATGACGAAACATACGTCTTATACTATATTTGTAACAACGCTTAGAGAAATTTCTCTAAAAAACTACACTCTTGCCTAGAATCGAGACCAGACGAACTCTTGAACTAAGGGCATGAGCTCTAGCCATTAGACCAATGTAAAATTAATATTTTTTAACTTGATTTCTGTTACTAAAACTATATATTTTTGATTTAGACTTTGTGTCGAGATAATATTGTATTCATTTGAACTCGAATGAAAATGAAAAATCACCAATAGATTTTAAATTAAGAAACATTAAATATAATGATAATTGTCCTCCCCCCCCCCCCAGGCCACTCAAAAATTAAAGAGGCGAAACTTTTAAGAGACGATGTATTTTCTGTAGTTTACGGGTATACATTTGGAGTGTGGTTTTTTAAGAGGAATAAGATTTTTGAACCGAGACGCTGCCCGCCAGGCACTTCAGCCCGGAGGGCCGTGCTTCGAGGGCGTGCCGAAGGCACGCACGAAAAGCTCGTATATATATATAGTCGTGCTAAACAAGCATCTGATCTTTTATTTATGTGAAACCTACCTGGTATTTTATATTTTAAATTTTCAAAAGATTTAAAAAAAAATTTCAAAAATTTTCTTTACTTAATTTATAATAACTAAATGCACTGTCTAATAATAATTATATCTTTCACATTAATCTTCTCACTAGAATTTGTTTCAACATTTTGGCACAATGTCATACATTTTTTATTGTAGTTCAGATTTATTTTTAAAGAAAGAATTGAAAATAGAAAAAACTCCAATGAACTTCAAGGAGATCAAGGCCATCAATCAAATAAACTTTGGGAAATGCTAATTTGAAAATGTTTAGTAAACATCCTTTTGGGAAAAGAATCGATCGAGCTCCCTCGACTATTCAAATATAAATATTTTCTGATTCTTATAGAATTTGTTTATTGTGTGTGTGTGTGTATGTGTCTCTCTATGTGTTTGGAAGTAAATGAATACTGACCTGACTCTTGAGAACTTCCAGGCCATGAAATACGATTCTACTTTCTAGTTACACAGTAATTATATGTGTAATACAAAAAATCTTAATGCTTGACTTATATATATATATATTAGGGTGCTCCTTATTTTGGAAATTTTCGAATATTTACGCAGGGGGGTACATACATACATACATAAATACACACGGACCAATGAATTTTTGGCCCCTCTGGAGACCACAATATCCTGTTTTATGATCTAAATCCGGTGTCAAATTATAAAGGGCATCAATTCCTTCCACCTAAAAGTCACAAAATGAAATTAACTTTTTTCACCTTGAAGATAGAAGCTCTTAAAGTCTCAGGTGATCGCAATACTTCACATTATATCCTATATCATCATTACATGATAGAGAGAATACATATAGGTTAGGGTGGTCCTTATTTTGGGTATTTTCGAATTTTTACGCGGACAAGGGCTCATATGGTTAGAAATAAATAAAAAAATATCCCCAAAGTTTCAAGTTTCTATCTTAATTTTAACCTAGTGAAACACAGCGATTAAGTTTCCAATCCAAATAACATTGGGTTTTTGGCATTGAACGATCAATCTTTTATTTCGGCCAATGTTTAGACTTTATCCTTATAATAGTGGTTATCCATCAGAAATTTTTACATATTTTTGGCTATTATAATTTTGCAGTCTATAACTTACTAATATTAAGATATATAGCAGTATTTTATCTAGATGTAACTCCAAAATTGTAATAGCTAAAAATCTGTAAAAATTCTGAAGGATAGCTACTATTAAAAGGATAAAGTCTACAGAATTTCAATTTCTTTGAACCATTACTTTGGCCGGAATAATAAATTGATCGTTCACTGCCAAAAACCCAATGTTATTTAAATGGGAAACTTAATCGCTGTGTAGCATTAGGTTAAAATTGAGATAGAGACTTGAAACTTGGGAGATATTTTTTTATTTATTTCTAACCATATGAGCTCCAGTCAGCGTAAATATTCAAAAGTACTCAAAATAAGAAGTACCCTATTATATATTTTAAATTTTCTAAATCAAATCAATTTTACTTTATTATAAATTTGAGTGATAGTATCCAGTAGAATGGAAAGTTAAAAATTGATTATCTTGTGAATTCCGTGTTGTCTGAAAAGTCAAGATCTCAATATCAGTAATTCCCAGACGAAGAAAATTTAAATTGAGTGCCCGCTATAAATAAATTGATAAAACAAGGTTTCGGCTCAAACGAGATCACCGAACAGATGTATTATTATTTCAATTACTTATGACATGATGTGAAAAAACGTACACTTATTTTAATTACTTAGAACAATCGAAACTCAGACAGGGAATCTTTTTGCCAGGATAAAATTCGAAAATAAAATTTTTACATCATATTTCAAATTACTCTGAAATCCAATATGTAATTTTTAGAAAGTCCGCATAAGTGTGTGTGTGTGTTGTGTGTATTAGCAATTTTTCTACTAAACCAGGGAACCAATATTTATGAGAAGCTTAAATATAAATAAAGTAAAATCTTAGATTTGACCCTAAATAAAATAAATAATTTTTACTATAATTGTGGTTAAATTACCTGAGTTGAATTTTTGAAAAATTCCACCTTTTTTCAAAAAAAGATACCTACTCAAAAAAAGATGCTTAAATCTTTAAATTAATTTTATTTGCAACGAAATTTCCTCTGGAGAGAGACGGACTGGTAGAACTTTTAATTGAAAGTAATGGAAGGCAGCCCAGGAGTAGTGAGGAAAGAAAAAATTAACACATATCCAAATAAGGTGTAATTTATTGGAATCCTTCCTTCTTTCCTTTCAAACCGACGTTTCGGAAGATTTCTTCCCTCCTTCTTCAAGGTTTCAAGGGGTCAATGAAGGAAACAAATAAAATGCTTCCTTCCTCTCTCCACAGCAGTGTTTAAAACTTTTTCTTCTTCCTTAGCAGAAGCATAGAAAAACCTATGCTTCTGCTAAGGAAGAAAAGAAGTTTTAAGCAGTGCTGTGGAGAGAAGAAGAAGCATTTTTTGTTTTGTTCACCTCTTGAAACCTTGAAGAAGGTTGGAAGAAATCTCCCGAAAAAGTCGGTTTGAAAGGAAAGAAGGAAAGATTCCAAAAATTACACCTTATTTGGATATGTATTAATTTTTTCTTTCCTCACTACCCCTGGGCTGCCTTCCATTACTTTCAACTTTAAATTAATTATTTAAATATAGAAGTTTCGACTAAGATAAAGTGATTAGGACATTATTTAAAGTACTTTAAAAAATATACTATCAAACAATAGATGAATTTTAAATATCGATTATGTAGAATATTAAGATAGGTTGTTTCGCGACAATACTAGCAAAAAGTTAATGCTAAAGTACTAATAGAACAGACAATAAGGATTCATAATTCATAAGCCCAAAACTTTTTGCTGTTTATGTACCACTACTAGCCAATCCCGTGCTCGTTTAACAAATCTGGCAACATTGTCCAAGCTTGAATATTTTTATCATAGAAATGACAGATAAAATACATTATAAAAGTCGAATTATTATACAAAAATTTCTTAATAAGCGATTGAAAGCTGTTTCGACAATGGTTGAAGCGAAAAAACGTTAAAAAAGTACTCCACTTTTTAGGTTAAATAGATGCGTTGTTGCCAGCTTGTTTTTAGTGTAAATTTTTCATTATTTATTCATTATTATCTCAGAAACTGTGTTGTAACTATGGATTAAAATTTTCTTAAAAAATGCGTTAGTTATTGTTTAATGTTGGTTTAGTTTTTTTATAACAATAGTAAGTAGAGTTTCTTAATTATAATTAAATATGTATGTGAACTTTCCGATATTCCGTATAGTGCAATGTATAAGAGTCTGAAAAACTCTTATCTTTGGAATTTAATATCTCCGGACCTATATTGTTCATTGTGGGGAACATATTGACCCACAATAAGACTTCAAGAGAGCGCGCCAGCTCAGGTGAACACCCCAGCGCCACCAAGCTGACGGAGCGATACGCACAGCCCCAGTACTACACCAGCGTCCTTTCTAGCGACACAAAAAAACTTTCGAGACCAGTTCGACCTTCATTCATCAATTTCGTTTTGCCACCAATCGATTCAAAAGTATTTAAATAATAATCTGTCTAAATTTCAATAAAATCCTAAGAAAACGCATAATTACCATATTATGGTGAAACAACTACCTTAAGGTAGTTGTTTCGCGACAATACCAGCAAAAAGTTAATGCTCAAGTATATAGAACAGTCAATAAGGATTCATAGTTCATAAGGCCAACACTTTTTGCTGTTTTTGTACCAAATCTAGCCAATCCCGTGCTCGTTTGAGAAACTTGGCAACATTGAAAGAGATTGAATATTTTTATACATGACATTAAAATGACAGATAAAATGAATGATAAAATACATTTTAAAGGTCGATTTATTAATCAAAAAGTTCTAAATAAACGATTAAAAGCTGTTGCGGTAATGAATGAGGGAAAAAACGAAAAAAAATGTGTACTAAGAGTGCTAATGTAGGTACCCGAATAATTGAAGTGGGCGAGTTGGCGAATAACCTAACCTGTTGTCACTGTCAGAAAGATATTTTATTAAAAAATATTGTTGATGAAAGGCGATTAGGTTTGAATTCTATTTTTTCAATAAAATGTCAAGATTGCTATACATTAACTCATGTCAGTACTGGAAAGAAACATACATTTTGGGTGGTTAGTTTTTGTATTTTTAAACTTCTAGGGGGTCCGCTGATTATGTGTACAAAATTTGGTTCAGTTTGCTAAAATGGCCTAGATTTCGCCCCCCCCCCCCCCCACCATTAATTTTGGCCCCAGAAAAAAATATTTTCATTATTATAGGTTTATTTTATTGTATATTTCATTTTTCTTGTTTTTTTTTTTAGTTTGAAAAGATTATAATTTTAAATTTTAACCCCCCCCCCCTTAATTTTGGGTCGATATGCACCAAAATCTAACCAGCTCTTAATGTCAATGGACCAAAACTACGTGTGAAATTTGGTTTCGATATTCACACTAGTTTTTGAGCTAGCTCGTCCACAAAAATTTGGTAACGCACAGACTAACTAACAGACTAGCAGACATTTTGAGAAAACAATTATTATTTCGAAAAAAAAGAAGAAAAAAACGCTTATTTCATGCACGATCACAATACTTGACCATACACCCTGTATGGTAAAGTAAAAAATGATTAGCCATACCCTTATCCAGAAAAAAAATTAAACTTATATACTTTAAAGAGTGAACTAATAATAATAAAAATAATAATATTTTCAAAAATTTCTATAAATATCGTTTTGTTATTTTTTAACAAATGTAATCAACGCCTACGTTACATCTTATGAAAATTATAATTTTGAAAAAATCTAGCGCACGCGCGCTTTCTACTTTT
Organism: Forficula auricularia; assembly: GCA_024734495.1. Lineage (NCBI taxonomy): Eukaryota > Metazoa > Arthropoda > Insecta > Dermaptera > Forficulidae > Forficula > Forficula auricularia. Next base: position 3,263,786 of record JALMQS010000828.1, on the reverse strand, counting down.
TACTCCCTCTTTCGCTGGTTTAATAAATGCGCTGTTGTCAAAATGTTTTTAGTGAGAATTTTTTTATATACATTTTTCATTATTTATTCCTTATTATCTCAGAAACTGTGTTGTAACTATGAATGAACTTGTCTTAAAATATGTATTGGTTATTGTTTAATGTTGGTTTAGTTTTTTATAAAAATTGTACGAAGGGTTTCTTAATTATAATTAAATATGTATGTAAACTTTCCGATATCCCGTATAGTGCAATGCTAAAGAGCCCGAAAAAATCGATTTTTGAAATTAAATATCTCCGGAACTGTATTGTTCATCAATTTCGTTTTGCCACCAATCGATGCACAAGTATTTCAATAATAATATATCTAAATTTCAGAAAAATCCTACGAAAACGCATTTGGCGGAACAACTACCTTAAGCAATGATCTTATATTAAATTGAAAGTTTTTGCCGAGAGTAGCAGAATTTTTATATATTGAAGGAGACAATAAAAGAGTGTGTCTTCTGCTGGAATTATAAATTTTATTTATTTATTTTATTTATTTATAACGATTATAAATATTATATTATATAATATCGTTATAAATAAATAAAATTTATAATTCCAGCAGAAGACACACTCTTTATTGTCTCCTTCAATGATCTTATAATTTGTTCAACTTGTAATCGAAATTTTATTCTTTGCAGGAATCACCGTTTTACCCAGTATAAAGCTCGGAATGCAAACAGTAAGTGAAATTTAAGCTAGAAATCAACCAGCAACGGTATGGTAAGCTTTTGGTCCAAATCATCATCCTTGTTTCGATTTATTTTAACACATTTAAATATTAAACATTCGCTGAACTTATGTTTGCACGCTTAATTCTTTACATGGTTTGTATAGGATTTGTAGGAGTCTTTTTTTATTTGAAAACATAAATGTGTAATTATAAGATTCATAATTAAATTAAAAATTTTATTGGGTAGTAAAAAGAGGTACAGGTTGAAAAGTTGTTATCTCTAATAACTCTTTAATAAATAATTTAATGATTGACTGAATTGTTTTAATGGCAAGTCACGTTCATTTTGAATGTTCAAATATCGCTAGGACTTGTAAAATTGCCTCCATTTTATTATTTGGAATGAAAATAATGAATGAAATGATTCAATTATTTGAATTTATCTTGGAGCTGGGAGAATTTTAAGTTTAATTAAAGAGTAGCTCGAAAAGTTGTTCTAAGAATAATATTATAAAATTCAGAAAGGAACAATTTTCAATTTTTTTTCTTTTTTTTTCTTTAGCTTTTTCTAAAAAAACTGATTTGGATTTCTTCAAAATCTTTAGATTCAGCGCCAGTTTTTATTTCAGGTGTAAATTGATCAATTCTTCTTCATCTCTTATTCTTTTGGTTCTTATCCTTACTAGGGTCTTTATCACACCCTGGGCAAAAACAAATTTGAGTTGATCATTAATTTTTGTTTTCAATTAATAATACATACACGTGAACGAGACCCCTAAGGTGGAGAAGATTTTTGCCCCCCCCCCCAAAAAAAAAAATCATTCCATTGCTTGAGGGGTTTGGTTAGTGGGGTTAAACGAAACAGAGTTGTTAAGATGCTTGGTTATGTGAATATAACCGAGGCTTTAAGTTAAGGAGAAACTTTTGGCCTTCAAAAGCTTGGAATACAAATTGAATTGGGTTATTTATTGGGCTGTTATCCATAAGGGGGTTACCTCCGTTTTTAGGATTTTTCCCTAAGTGAATTGTTGTGGGGGGTTTAATTGAGGGGGGGGGGATTTTTCTTGGTAGTTTTTATGGTTTTAATAACCCTGATTACTTTTCTGAAGCAATTCAAAAAGAGTCTTATCTACTAAATTGTCATAGGTCATTTTTATTATATGGTAGAAAGGTTGTGTTCATCCCTTGAGGAATCGAACCCGAATGACAAAAATAGCAATCCTGACCATTTAGCTATCTTGTGAGGTTGACCAATGTATCGCTCGAATTATTTAGATTTAATCTTCACTTGTAAAATTTCATGGTTTAATGCAGGAATTCCCAAACTGGTCGGTCGCGAGGCTAATTTTGGTAGGTGGCTTGAAGGACCACCAGTTCACTAATAATATTTTGTTAAGGGAGAATGGTCTAGGTCAGCCATACTCAACCTTTTTTTTCTACGGGCCACATATATATTTTTGCTAAATTACGCGGGCCGCAACATTATGTGGGAAAATGGTTTTACAGATCCCCCCCCCCCACCCATGTAATAAATAAAACACAAAACATAAATAGATCCAAACGTTTATTTAAAAATTAGTGTGATACTTGATATTGACACAAATTCTTTACTATTTTAGACAAATCAGGTTTATAATTACTACATGCTACCCTCAATACGTCATCAAGGTGAGAATCTGTAAGTCGATTTCTATATACGTTTTTTGCGTATTTCATTTTGGAATAGGATGATTCACAGAGATAAGTTGATGCGAACAACGTGAGAAGCAGGTGGGCACATTTTTGTAGAGTCTTGTATTTTTCTGGTACTAATTTCCAAAATTCGGTGTACTCCTTTCCCTCTCTCTTTTCTTTGAAAATAACTTCCAGATTCGTATCGTTCTTAAACTGGATAAATTCATCGAATAGCCTTGCATAATCAAATCCCAATGCAGCTAGTTGTGTTATAGTTGCTGTTTGTACGTGCCATGGATTTTCTACAAGCAACAAACAATTCTTGATGCAACGTAAATCCTGAAACCTCTCTAGCAGAAAGAAGTAAAATAGCTCAAAATTAGTTCCAAATTTCGTACCACTTTTTATCCAACTTTGAGGGCGCTTATTTGAAAACACAGTCTTAAATAACCAGATTTTTATAAAGCACCTTCCTGATAATAAGTGCGTTTCGGGCCGCACATAAAAGCTAAGCGGGCCGCAGGTTGAGTATGGCTGGTCTAGGTTCTTGGCGAAACATACAAATTCAAATAAAGTAAAAGAAATTTTAAAAATTTAAAAATATAAAATTCTAGGTAGGTTTTACAAAAATAAAAGACAAAATGCTTGTTAGCATGACTCTATATATAAACTTCACTGAACTCCTGAAGATGGATTCGTACCCCGAAATATATATAATATATATAATCATGATAACAAGCATCCCGTCCTTTATTTTGTGAAACCTACCTAGAATTTTATATTTTTAAATTTTTCTTTACCTTATTTCAATAAAAATATATGATGTCAGTTGTAAAATTTTTTAAGAAATAACTCCAGAGACTGGAACTCGCTCCTAGCCACCGTCTTCCTCGCGACTTATAACCTTCAGCTGTTTAAGACCCTTATCCACAGATACCTTCGACCCCTACCCAGCCCATAAAATCCCTTCTACTTCTTCTTTTCACGATGGAGGGGCCAACCAAGTCCTTTAGGGCATGCACCTTTTTGGTCTAACTCCTTCTCTCATCATTTTCATTAAAAAAACTTTAAGTTTTGGCAACATCTTCGTGTTTACTAAAGGGGTAAAATATGTAAAATTTAGCTATAATTAATGGTATTTTAATGATATAAAATGTACCAACATTTTTGGTGATATCCCTTGATCAAATGCAACTACAATAGGAGGATAGTAGATTACGTGAAAGAAGGGATGGTTGCAATGCTTAAGGAAAGCGACGCTTTTGCACTACCCTTTGACGAAAGCACTGATATAGACAATAAAAATTTAAAAAAATGATATAATAGATTTTTTTACATTTTTGAGATTTTTTTTTCATTCTTGAGAGATCTCTAAAAATTCTTTTATCTAGCTAAAATTTGGAGCGGCATCATAAAACATGAAATACTAACAAGTTTTAATGCGGGACTCAAAAAAGAAAAATAGTCCGTCAAAATAGCTCACCTTAATTAATATGGTTCAAGAAGATTTAATTAAAAAATTCTATTTTGTTTTATGCAAGAAAATCAAATAATTAAGAATAAAGTCTGCTATGATTTACTATTCTATCTCAAACCGTTCGCTTACATAAACATTGTCAAATCACTAAAAGCTCGAAACGTTATAAGTTATAACCAAGTAGTAAAAAAGTTTTTATTTATTTAATTATTATTATTATTATTATATTATTTTTAACTTAAGTCTTTGTAAAAAGTAATCTATTAGTTTGAAAATTTAATTTACAAATATAGTAATTTCTTATAAAAATCTATATATAAAATTTATTTTTTGAAACACCTGTTTGCTTATTTATATCTTTCCCATGGGGAAGTGGAAAAATCTTCTTTTTTTTCACGTTTGAACTAAAGTTCGTTCTTAGGCTAGAAATTGAAATAAAGTTACCGAAATAAACAAATTTTTAATTACATCCAATTAATTAATAAAGTAAAGGGAGTGTAGTATCACAGTGAATGAAATAAAACTCAAAGAGGTTTATACAAACTCAATATATTTCGGATTTTAGTCCATCATCAGGAGTTTACAGATTACAAACTACACTCCCTTTACTTTATTAATTAATATCATGTTTCAACTAAAACCTACACCACTTTCCCCGAAGGGTGAACCGCGACTTAATATGCTGTACACCTACTTCCACTTGTACTTCCAAATATTTCCAAGTATTCCAAATATTTCCAAGTACTTCCAAATATTTCCAAGTACTTCCAAATATTTCCAAGTACTTCCAAATATTTCCAAGTACTTCCAAATATTTCCAAGTATTTTCAAATATTCCCAAGTACTTTCAAATATTTCCAAGCACTTCCAAATATTTCCGAGTACTTCCAAAATACTTCCAAAGAGGTGTACACCTACTTCCAATCGCGGATCACCCCTCGACTTTCCCTAAGTAAAAAAATTTTTTATTACATCCTTCATTCTAATTTTATTTAAAGTACCTGGAGGCACCAAGCGATGCTCGGTAACTTCTTCCTTCAGTTAAAAGCTTTATTTTAATCTATTCTCGACCTAAAGCTCTTATGATAAAGCATTGCAGTACATATGCAAAGATCCCAGGTTCGAATCCTAGAAAATCTTTTTGTTGCGATTTTTATTTGAGAGCCGTTTTCAAATTAAAAAAAATACAAAAATATATAATATTTGCCCACTGTACCCCCCCCCCCCCACCTCCACCCTGCTTGACCCCACCCCAGAAACCTCGCCCTACTCCCAGATCCCCCACCACTGCACCACACCTCCTCCATCTGTTTTGATTCAACCATGTGATTGATTTTAATTCATCCAATTGTTAATAAATAAAACCTATCAAAATGTATTGTTTTTTTCAGAAAATTGAGACCTGGTTATGCGAAATTTATTTTAAAATAAATTCTTGATTATTTTTTATTCTATTAAATAAATAAAGTTCTTTATAAAAACAATTATAAAACGTTTATTAATATTTCTAACGTTTAGGGAGAACAAAATATGTTAAAATCCACAATCACAATACATCTTCAAGGCCTTTGAGAATAATGGATTAACCCAACCCATTGTCTGTCTGGTTACAAAAGTAAACAAAAGAGAAACCTTTTTTAAACTCCAAGATTGGAATTTGTCTACCTGAGAATAATTAATTTGATTACAAAAAAACCCATCAAAAACAATTTTGTCGAAGATGAGACCGTGACAGATCGAATTGCCAACCCAAAAACCCCCTAACCCGTGAATTTCATCAAAATCGGTAGAGTCGTTTTCAAAATAGAACCAAGGTACAAATATATATATAAATAAATATTTATACAATTTTTGCTCGTTTAATAAGAGTAGATTATACCATATTTATATAGATTTAAAATGATATAATTTCATTAAAATATGTTCAAAATATCTCTTTTTGCACCTTTAGTAGTGAAGTACCCAAACCCCTATATTTTAAAATTTATTTGTTTTGCCTTGTTCAGATTGCTACTCTTGCGCCTCCGTGCCATAGGGCCTGTGAGAGCGTTATTTACCCCTCTGTGTTTTGTTCTTTTCTGTTCATTGCTGCTTTTTATCTAAAAACATTTTTTTTCATTAAATACAAGCGAGTCTGTTGTTTTAAGCAATAAACAGTTTTCAATAACCACGGAGACAAAGAAGAACAATGGCGTCGTGTGTTTTCTTTCCTCAGACTATTTTATTCACTCTCTTTTTTGAAACACCCACCCTCAAAAAAAAAAAATGAGAAAAGTTGAAGTAAATATAAAAAGAAAAAGAACTGATAAGCAGTCGAAATGACATGGCAAAGCTAGAGATGCACATCCGATAAATGGCTGTCACGCCAGCAGATGATGTCCCCTGTCGACATTATGCGGATTTGCAAATAAATAAGAGCCCGGGCATAATCTGCAATGTCAATCTGGCGATATCAAAGCCTACCCAGCACAATGGTCAAGATGAATGAATGAATGAACCCAGCTGAAGAATTGCCAGAACGGGCTCAGCACTCAGGAGACCGTGGCATTCCTGTTGTTTTCAGCAACGATAAACAACGAAAAGTCATTCAGTTGAGATGTGATCAAAGATACGCGGTGGACTTTAGACTCAAATGAGAAAATCCAAATGAATTGCGCCAAGTTATATGGCGTAATAAAATGGTTTATTCACTTGAGCCCGATTTAAGTAAAATTACTCGTCTCAAGGATCAAAATACATATATTATATTATATGATTCAATAGGCTGTGTGTGTGGGGGTGTGTAAGCATAAATTTTTTAGTCTTAATCGATAGTTTAACTAATTATATTGACTTGGTATTTTTTATTTAAATGAATACGAAAAAGAAAGGATCAAATATAAGATCCTGGTTTAAATCTATGTTTAAATTATATGTCAGAAGGTTTCCCCCTTGCCCCCTCAGGAATCTAGTCAGAGTGCCAAGCCTAGTTTCCAGTCAGTTACCCTAACCCTAGAGACTAAATTCCTTCTTACATACAGTATACATTTTTTTACTCCATTTATAGAAAACCTGATATGTAAAATTTAAATTGAAAGATTTTGTGCCGAGAGTAGCAGAATTTTTATATATTGAAGGAGACAATAAAAGAGTGTGTCTTCTGCTGGAATTATACATTTTATTTATTTATAACGAGACTATAGTTTCGAGGACTTTGTCCTCTTCATCAGTCTATTACAATTGATTTACAAGAATTAATTTATGAATGAAAGGTTAAAATTTTTCATGTGGCTAGGTTAGAAGAAACTATAGTCTCGTTATAAATAAAATTTATAATTCCAGCAGAAGACACACTCTTTTATTGTCTCCTTCAATGTAAAATTTAGCTTGCAACTGTTTTTAGAATTTTTTAAAAATTTCATTTATTTTTCATTAAATAAAAATTATGAAATACTCATATGTTTGAATTAATTAGTATTTTTTGTTTTAAAAATTGAATAAGTCGTTCGATACGCGATTTTCTAAGATTCAACACCCCTACGCGCTTACATTAGATACTAACCGAACAAACGCATTCGCCAACTCGTTTATCCCTATGACTTTTAGAGACTGGAACTCCCTTCCCCTGGCCGTCTTTCCAGCAACATATAACCTTCAGTCTTTCAAGACCCGCATCCACAGATAACTTTGACTCCTACCCAATTCCTAAATCTCTTATTTTCACTATGCAAGGGTCCACCGCAGACTACAGAGGTTGTACCTTTTTGGTGCAACTTCGTCTTTTATCAATTTCATTGTAAAAAAAGTGCAAATCGGGCTTGTATATCGAGGATTTCCTAATGCTCAGCGGTTTCGGATTTCCATCAGATACGAAAATTGGGAAAAAGTATGTACTTTGAGACCCTAACAAAATGTCATTGTAAAGTGAATTATATTAAAAAAAGCCTAATTCTACTTAATGAGACATTTATAGGGATATCTATTGGCGTAGTTAGGGAGTTTTCCTAGGGGAGCAGCCAGTCAGCTGATTAGCCACCACAAGGATTCAATTTTGGTCATCCGATTTGAGATCAACTAACTTTTTAGTGTAATTGACAAATTTTGGAACTAACGAATTATTTAATGAAAAATACATAAGTGATGCCATGTAATAATGGAGTTTCGATTTTGCTAGAGGAGGGGGCACTACCCCCTTTGCACCCCCCTAACTACGCCCATGGGGATATCTCACACGCCCCATAATAAAAAATACTTTTCATTTTCGATACTTCTTTAGAAATCGGAACCTACCCTCTATCTGTTCTGCGTTTTTGCAAGTCAACCTTCAACCCTTTTAACGATATTTTAATCAAGTTCCATTCATTTTCGTTAGCTTTGCTGGGGATAATTTCCTTTACTTATCTAAAACGGTTTACATCCTGTTCCTGTTCATCTCACATTCCTTTTTATATAATTAAATATATAGATGAAAAACACTGAATAAGAAATTACAAATGAAGAGGTAAGACGGAAATTAAATTAATTAGCTAAAAGAAATAATTGTAAAAATTTCTGAAAATTTATTTTGGTAGTATTAATAAAATTAAAGTGGAAGAAAAGGGATAGATTTTTTGAAATTAAATTTACTTTTTGCAAATTTTAGAGATTTGGGTAAGATATTTATTTATTTATTTTTGAGATAAAAAGCGAAAACTTGGAATAACGATGTAGTATATTAGCAAACGTCTGTGTCATATTTCAGCTCATTAGATGAAACCGTTCGATATCTAAAGAATCTTTTCATATAGGACTGGTTACTATAGGTTATCGTGAATTTCGAAAATCAGGCAAACAGAAAAATGTTACGTTTGAAAATTTTTTTGCTTCAATATTCATTAAAAGATTTTGTTTTGCCGAGGTATAAGTTGTTGATTCATCGAGCTATTAATTTATATATATACTAGCTGCAAGGCCCGCCTTCGGTGTAAAAAATGAAAAAATTTAACTAGAAAAAAACTGAATATAGTATATTTTTGAAAAGAACATAAAATATTTTTTTTTAATCTGTTTTAAACATCATATAAGACCAAAAAAAGGGGGAGGGGGTCAAAAATAAAAATTCTAGCCCTTTTGACCAAACTCAACCAAATTTTGTATGGATATTCTGTGGACCCCCCAGAAGGATAGAAATGCAAAAACTAACGACCCAAAATTAGTAATAAATCTATCCTTTTTGGGGCCATGTATATATCATTCCCCTCCCTCCCACACCTTTTTTTGTCTGATAATGTTTAAAACACATTTTAAATATATATATATATATATTATGTTCTTTTCAAAAGTTATATTCAGTTTTTTCAAATTAAATTTTTTCATTTTTTTTATACCTCTTCAAAATTTGGTAGATCTTTATGCCCCGCCCTGTATATAAAGAAACACTAAACTAAAATTACTCTATATCAAAAGTAGAGGCTAATCACATTTTTTTTTCTTAAGCTAAAAAGCCAAAAAAGTTAGAATAACGATGTAGTATATTAACAAACTTCTCTGCCATATTTCAGTATATTAGATCCAAAGCGATTGACAGAAAAGTAGAAAATAAAATATCAGAGGCCGATGGTCCTTCGAGCAACGTAGGCCAGACATGTTTGACTTTTATTGTCACAATAACAACAACTAATAGAGACAAGACATTTCGGGTTTCGGCTAACAAGCGACACAGACCAACCTGTCAACTCTGATTACTATGCACTTAGTTTCATTTTCTCCAGGGAGTTGAGCCAGATGGTTTTCCGCATAATTTAGAGCCCCATAAATTGGAATCGAGAGGTGTTAAACTATATGGACAGGCACATTCGAAGTAGACTATCTTGTTGAAAACCAAATTCACTGTAAACCCTTAACCCTAAACGCCCAAGCTTTTTCACAAACACAAAGTCGCGAGCCAGGCCCACTTTATGTTTAGATTGGCTTATAACACATTTTTCAATAATTATATTCATGATTTTTTATTAATTTACCATACATCAAGATTTATAAAAATAAATAGTCAATTCAATATTTTTTTTACTGTTTTAATAAACAGAAAACCCCGGGGCCTGAGAGGCCAGTCTTGTGACTTTGTGTTTGTAAAATGGTTTCAAGAAAAAATTGGGTATTTAAATTTTTTTTTTGTTTAATCCTTTAAAAATCATTTTATTATGTATTAATGAAGGAATATTAAAAACTTGGAATTTATGGGCCCGGCGTATGCCTTCTAGGGTTAAATGCCAAAAAATGAAAACCTTAACATCAGAAGTGACCAAAATTAGGAAATATATTAAACTTGCAATTTCTGCTTTTCCTATTTCTTGTAGAAACATATGAACAGGACCAAATTTCTAAGTATACTAAGTAGGCTGCAGCCTAGAACGGCAAATTTTCAGGGGCGGCAGTTTGGCAATTTATTCAAAAGTTAAAATGAAGTATTTCAGACGTTAATAATATTTCCAGTACGAATTTAAGAATACATGTTACTTAAAAATATGTTTTAGTTCTTCGACATAGCCTAGTTTCTAAAACTATAACATAATAAATATTCACAGCATGTTAAGCAAATATGAACTATAGAGGAGGCGGCAAATGGACTTTAGCCTATAGGCGGCATACTCTTAAATCCGGCCCTGCATGTGAATTTTTAAAATAGCAGAAACTATATTTTTACATTTATCAAAATAGCAGGAGCACCCAGGGGGTAAGAAGGAATGAAGCCCCGGTCCTCTGAAGAGGGCCAGGGTCTCACCAAATATAACGCTTTTTTTAATAATATAATAGATATTTATATAAAAGTATATTTTAACAAATAGTTAACAAAAGGGCGTCTACAAGATTCAAACTACAGGCCTGCAAACAAGCCCTTATTCTAAAAAGCCGTAATTAGTTTTTGAGAGAATATACATACACTGCTCAAAATGGTGAAGGGAACAAGATATTTTTTATGATTATATTATCGCTGATTATTGTGGATTCCATTGATGCATTATATTAAATTCTGTATACATTTCTTTAGGCTTCTCTGTATGTAGATACATCATTTATATTTTCATCATCACGGAATTAGTCTAGTTAGATCAATCTAATTTACGAGAAACACGCCATTTAACAGTTCATTTAGATGAATATCTTTCCAAAAAATTCAACCTGTAATATTTTTTTAGAAAACTAGAATTATTATCGATATATTACACTGAGATTCGTTAAACTCTACACAAAAAGCTACTACCATATTTAGGAGAAATCTAAAAGGCCGAACTCACATTTGTTAAGGGCCGGTTGTATGTCGAAAAGTAAATGCTTTTTACAAGTGACAAAGGGTGGATGGTAAATGGAGGGACTGGGGTGGCCAATCAGATGACAGGCACTGACTCCATTTACCATCTACCCTTTGTCACTTGTAAAAAACATTTACTTTGCGATATACAACCGGCCCTAAGAGTCTTGTTAGTTTACCATAAGTTACTTCTTATGAGAAAATATTGTACTCATGCAGAAAAAATGTGTGCTTTCGTTGTTTTTCAAATTATTTAGAACTAAGTATTTCGATAAAAAAAAATTAATCGAAAAAGGCCGAACCTCACATTTGATATAGAGCCGACCATGTGTCGCAAAGTAAGCGCTTTTTATCAAGCGATCAAAGGGTAGATGGTAAATGGAGGGACTGGGGTGGCCAATCAGATGACAGCGCACTGACTCCATTTACCATCTACCCTTTGTCACTTGTAAAAAAACATTTACTTCGTATACAACCGGCCCTAAAAGAGTCTTGTTAGTTTACCATAAGTTACTTCTTATGAGAAAAATATTGTACTCATGCAGAAAAAATGTGTGCTTTCGTTGTTTTTCAAATTATTTAGAACTAAGTATTTCGATAAAAAAAATTAATCGAAAGAATATCGTTGATGACTAAACATACCCTTTTAAAATGAAGAACAAATAAAAAGTAATATTGTTTAGAAAGTTTCTCAAACTGTGGGCCGCGGCAATTTTTTTAACTGACTTCAAAAAAAGGAGGAGGTTCTCAATTCGACTGAATTTTTTTTTGTGTTTATGTTACCTCATATCTTCGTCAATTGTGAACCGATTTTGATGATTTTTTTTGGATTGAGTTCACTCTATGTTCCGATTGGTCCCGTTTTTACTTTACACATACAAGGTATGGTCAAGTATTGTAATCGTGCATGAAAAAAGTGTTTTTTTTTCCTTCTTTTTTTCGAAATATCTCAAAAACGGATGAAACTATTTTGATTTAAAAAATTGAGCTAAACCATGGCATTTCGCTCTACAAAAAAGCTCTAATAAGTGAACATCGAAAAAATTATAATTTTTCGAGATAATAATTGTTTTGTCAAAATGTCTGTTAGTCTGCCAGTCTGGTTGTCTGGTTGTCTGGTTGTCCGTTAGTCTGTGCGTTATCAAATTTTTGTGGGCGAGCTAGCTCAAAAACTAGTGTGAATATCAAAACCAAATTTCACATGTAGTTTTGGTCCTTTGAGATTAACAGCTGATTATATTTTGATGCATATCGATCCAAAATTAAGGAGGGTGGAGGGGGGGGGCTAAAAATTAAAAATCTAGGCAATTTGAGAAAACTCAACCAAATTTTGTATACAAATCAGTGGACCCCCAGAAGTCTAAAAATGCAAAAACTAACCGCCCAAAATGGTGGGGGGGGGGTCAAAAAATGTAAAGTCTTAAAATATTCATTTAAAACCCGCAAACGTTTCGAGAGAATTTCTATATTTATGAATGGAATTTTATTATCATTTTCTGATTCATTCGCCCGACGCTTTCTCTCGGTAAAACAAAATCTTCAATTAATTCTTCGATGCCTTTACAAAATAAAATATATAAATATTCAAGAGAGGACAATGGTTTGATAAAGCCACGTGGTGTGTTTTAATTCCCTCCAAATTTTTTATAAATTATTAAGTGATTGGTTTATGTACCTACCTATGCAGATAGATATGGATGTAGATGAGAGGGATTCCATTAAAGAGATAACGTTTCCGCGTTATCAATTGGTTCGCTCTCTTTCTATTTGATAGGAGAGATTTACTTTATTTACATCCGAGCTTAAGCTTAAAATGTTAAATAGCTGACATGATTGGAGTGCCAGGCTAATCAGGTGATTTTATTGGGCAAACCAGATTTAAATCAACCCACCTGCAATAGGGGATTAAGCTATGTTTATTCAACATTTATCTAATTAATTTATTACCTTTTTTCTTGTTATTTAAACAAAACTAATTCCAAAATTTAGAAGTATGTTTGTTTGTATATCTTGAAAATATAGTATTTTTCCCGTATTCCATCATCACAAGAAGCTTTATAACAGCTGGAATAATTATTTGTGAAAAAAGAATTTAAGAATTTAAAAATCATATCATCACATATGGCAGAAGGACCCAAACTTGCTATATGTACATCGTATACTTTATAAATTAAAGATTTAAGAGGATGAAAGTGACGTTTTAATAAATGTCCTTTATTAATTTTATATCTAGACACATGGTAGTGTGTCAGCCAAGTTCGGAAAAACGGGCGACGCACCGGCCATGTGTATATTTTCACGAACCATTTCGAGCTACTTTCGACCCCCCCATAATTCAAAAACTATTAGACCTACACACTTTAAATTTTGCATGTGTAATAAGGCCCACTGGAACACCTAGAATCCAAAATTTCATGAATAAAACTATTATAGTTCTTGAGTTATTAAGGTCTGATTTTTAATACTGACTCACTGACTTACATATCAAAAACCTAAAGTACTTCCGCTGATCCTAGAATGCTGAAATTTAGCATAGTGGTAGAGTTTGGGCTACAGCTTTCCCTTTTTCAGGACCTAAAATGTAGGGGTGGAATATAGGCTTAATAAATATATAGTAAAAATACAATCATGCTAGAATTCTGAAATTTGGCATACTGGTAAAGCTTGGCACATTAATAAAAGAGAAAATTGAAAAACCGAAACTTTCCCTTCTTCGGGGTCCGAAATGACGGGGTGAAATTTATGAAAAACCGACCGGAGCTCTTAATAAATATTTTATGAGAAATATTTAATCATTATTAATATAAATGTTTAAATGTTTTAATTTAGATAAATTTAAAGATAAAACTTTTCAAAAATTTGTGATATCTGAACAAAAACATAAATGTGAAAAAGGGGCCAAGTTCGGAACCATAGTATGTACTATAGTATGCAAGGGCGGATCCAGGGGGGGCGGAGGGTGCGACCGCCCCCCTCCCCCAGCGGGAGTGCAACACGTGCGTCGCACGCAGACGCCAAAAAACGGCGGCCAAATCGACAGGGAATTTATAACAATTTTTTAATTTTTTTTTTAATTTTAATGAACTTAAAATATGAGATATGAAATTTGTAAAAAAAATTTATTTTTAAAATTGAAAATAAATTTCTATGTGTGGGTGTGTGACGTCTCTGCCCCCCCCCCCCCCCCCGCTTGGACAATTCGATCGTGACACACTTTCGAGATAAAAAGTAGATCTTATATACATCGGGCACCTTATATACATTCTCCCCCCCCCCCATAAAAAATTGATAGTATGTACTAAGGGATGTACAAAGTTCTCCTGTAACCAAAATAAATCTGCCGCGGTTTCGCCCTGGGAGTCTGGTGTCTAATCACAGCTAATCTCGAAAGGAAGTGAGCTGGATTCGATTTGGACACGTGGAAGCTTGAGCAAGGAGAAATATATGTGGCGAGATGGCCGAGTTAGCAAGATGGTGAAAAGTGAAGTGAAGGGAATATATTCTGTTTTCGTTTTTTATTTTATCGTTATCGTTAATATTATTATTTATCAATTATCGTTCCGTGTGATTAAGTGTCGTTGTTGTTGAGAAGTAATCAACAATAATTTATATATATATATATATATATATATATATATATATATATATATATATATATATATATATATAACTTATATATTAAATATCAATAAATATGTAATTTTATTCATTCAGAGAAATGGCTCTTTGCACAGTACAAAATATTGTTTAAATAATATCATTATTTGTTGTTTGATTTTAAATTGTATAACTTCATTTAATCAATAAAATATAAGCTTGTTAACCACAATGTAAAATATATACACAAGACCGGATTAAATAATTATACAATAAATTTTAAACAACAAACATTTTTATTTATTTATTTGTGCCCTCAAGAGCAAAGCGATAACTGAGGAATTTTTCAACCAGGACACTTCAATTGATTTAAAGAAAAATTTTAACGTTCTTTGATATTAAATTTATAACTTGGGAAGTTTTATAATCTATTATAACTAAATTGTTTGTAGTATAAAATAGAACAACTAGCAAAGCTAAATTTTAAGCTTGTATTAAATATCATCACGTTAAACGTAAGTTAACTATTATAACTATTATTTCCCATTGAAATTAAATTCTTCTAATATAAATAACATAATTTGATATTTTGATGATTTTTTCAATCTTTTTTTTGGCTTTTCGGCCTTTTTAGCCATAAGCCAATTTACGATACTACTTATTATTATTTTTAAATTTGTTTCTACCCCGGGGTCAGATTTCAGCCGGATGCCTCGAGTCGGATTCAAACCCGGGTGGACCCCACTTGGTTAGCAGGCTGACACGCTAACCCTAGCCTAACCCGGCTCGATTTTCTCAATCTTCCAACTGGAAGATCTGAATCGAAAAAATCTAATCAGATTTTCATTTCGGAAATACAAACAATGTGGCCTAGAATTAACTTTCTACAATCTTCCGCTCTTGAGCTCTCGTAGATATCTTAATCCAGAGAGAGAGAAAATAATCCTTCACGACGTTTCATATATTTCTATTATACATTGTAGATACAATAAGCAATAAAAAAAAATTGAAATTTTCGAAGAAATTAAATAATTAGGTATCCCGACAGAAAGTGGATTATTATTGTCCTTTCTTTCAATAATCTTTAAAAATAAATAAATAAATACAACGTAATCTCCAACAACAATGAATTTTTAGTGATGGAGAAAGTGTTTGGCCATGCATGGAGAGACAACAACTCAGCACCCCTTCGCTGTCAAATTGGATAAAAGTCGAACAAGCGCTTTCGCCAACTCTTTTATCCCTATGACCTCCAGAGACTGGAACTCGCTCCCTGCCACCATCTTTCCCGCGACTTATAACCTTCAGCTATTTAAGACCCGTATCCACAGATGCCTTCGACTCCCGCCCAACCCATAAAATTCTTTCTTCTTCTTTTCACGATGGAGGGGCCAACCCAGGCCTTTAGAGGCTGCACCTTTTTGGTGTAACTCCTCTCATCATTATCATTTAAAAAAAAAATTAAAATTATCAAATGTCTGTGAATTCAATATTCTGGTCACCTATCCTGTTGTGTTCACTGGACGTAATTTTATTAAACATATTTCTCTATTCAGTCCGTATTTCAGTCAATTACAATTCATTTTATTATTATTATAAATTATACATTCATTAAATCTAAAAGGAAGATTGTAGTCCAAGAGGGGTGTTTCTAGAATAACAGAATTTCAGAATATTTTCTTTTGAATTGAAACTTGTCTAGACTTGTCTTTTGGTCCTCCCACGTTCCTACTAGCAAAAGATGATTCTTCTATCCGTGGACTTTTCAGAAAAGAAAGGCCCATGTTCTCAATCTTAAATAGTCGGCATTTTTTTTTCTTAATTTTTGTTTTATATTTCATTAAAGAATATCATTCTAGGCTTATCATGGTCTCCTAATATATAGAAACTGGAGCCACCGAGCGATGCACGGTAACCAAATTAAAAAAAATACAAATATATATTTAGTACACGCTCCCTGGACCCCCCCCCCCGAAAACCACGCATCTCGCCCCACCCCGCACCCAGTTTTTGCATTTCTAGCCTTCTAGTGGTCCCAGATAATGTGAATATAGGTATATAAATAAATTCTGTATAATTTTTTTTTATTAAATAACAATTTATCCAGTTTTTTAATCAATTAAATAAATAATAAATAATAATTTTATTGAAGCAATTTTTTACATGAAATAATGTATACATTGTATTTGAGGCTTGCGAAAATATTTTTAGTCGGTGTTTTTTAATAAGAGGAATTTTAATGAATTAATAATAATAATAATAATAATAAATTTTATTGAACCAATTATTTTACATGCATTAGCGTATACATTTTATTTGAGCTTCGACTTCGGAGATTACATCCCCACCATCGACTGTTCTTGATCTTCTCGTGCTTGCGATAATGTTTTTAGTCCGTGTTTGTAGTAAGAGGGAAAATTTACGAAATAAAAAACCTCTTTGCCGTTATTTATAAAAGAAAGGAAAGAATCAGAGGAAAATGATGATGCTATGATGAAAGATTTAATCAATTAAATTGGCAAATTCTAACATATAACAATATTTGGTATAAAGTATTAAAAAAGAAAGATTTAATCAATTAAATTGGCAAATTCTAACATATAACAATATTTGGTATAAAGTATTAAAAAACCAATTAATAAATAAAAGTAAATTAAAAAAATCTAAGCAAACATTTTTATTGAGATTTTCATATATCAATAATTACGTTAACTAAGAAAAGATCAATTAGGATGAAATTTGTCGAGATCCAGACCTAGCCAGATCGCTTTCTCATCCCCAAAACTTGTTAATATAGTAGGTTGCATCAAAATCAGTAGAGCCGTTTTCAAAATAAAAAAACATACAAATATATCAATATATATATATGTAAAATAAGCTTTCAAGGGTATTTCAATGACAAGTTATGTTTCTTAAATAGAACCCTATATTTTTCTATACGTTTACTTATTCCACAAAAACAACTGAACAAGTTTCATAAGAACTATTTTTTACACGACATCAAATAAACAAAATACATGAATCAATTAGATCTCAAAAAAATCTTAATAATTATTTTTAACAATTATTTAACTCAATTATCAAACAATAATGATTAAATAATTAATTATTAAATTGAAAAGTCAAAACAATGAAAATAAGGGATTATAATGATATTAAAACTCCGTTATACTCAGATTTAAAAATTTATTTTCTACTTAATAGAACTACTTAAAATTCTTGAGTTTAAAAAAGTTTATTTCTCGTGTCAATCCAGTAGATAGGTATATTGTATTACCATAATAAAAATGGAGCATTTTTTGTTGAAGACAGAATTAAAATGGTCTTAATTTATTCGGTGAATGTGGAAGAAGTGTTATGGGGCTGCCATTGAAATGTATGCAGAGCGTTTTCCTAATAGGAATACACCCTCACAAACTTCAATTTATTGTGTTGTAAAATATGTTTAAAAAAAACAGGAAATGTAAAGGCTACGAAGAAACTGAAACAGGCCAAAATAAGGAAATTGGAACTGGAATTCATCCAGAAGACTTGCAATACACTCTGGAATGTCTCAGAACAGTGTCGAAAAATTATTAAATTATTAATTATTATTAAATTATTTATCTAATAATTAATTATTTAATCATTATTATTTGATAATTAAGTTAAATGATTGTTAAAAATAATTACTAAGAATTTTTTTTAAGATTTAATTGATTCATGTATTTTGTTTATTTGGGGTCGTATAAAAAATAAGTCTAATGAAAGTTGTTCAGTTTTTGTCGTAGATTAAGTAGGCGTACAGAAAAATATATGGTTCTATTTAAAAAACAGAACTTGACTTTAAAATATCCTTGAAAGCTTGTTCTACGTCGACAAACAATAGCATAGTTTAGTTCCCCCTTGATATAAACAAACTTTTATTTGAAACTTTTTTTCATATATTGCACTGTTTTTGAGTTATAAAACTGTCTCAAGATAAAAATACTCACCCGGTATATACAATTTTTGCTTTTTTAATAAGAGTAGATTTGTATTTAATCTTTTATCAATTTATTAATTAAAATCAAATTATAAAATTAATTTACATTGGAATTCATAAAAATTTTCTTTTTTCATGCTTTACGCAAATTTTACTAATTCAGCAAACGGTTTAAGCTAGAAAATTAAAATGTCTCACAGAAGTGCATTTTGTTAACACCTACACCTACAGTCTAAAATCAAATGATTTTTTTCTTTTGTAAATACATATAAATGATTTTGCCATCATAACGAATTTTCTCTTTCTTTTTGTTCCTATAACTTAACATGAGTTTCAGAATCCAGATACAAAAATACACAAAAATTAATGAAAATTAAAGAAAATGATTCTTTCTCAACTTATCAGACATTTCTAAACACATTTATTCTAATCATGGCCATAGCCAGTGGGAGTGGGAAGAGGGGGGGGGTAGGTTCTTCGACCGTCCAAAATGTTAGGAAAAAAAATAAGTTTAAATAAACACTCAATAAAAATTTAATTAAAAAAAAATACTGGGCATTTGGTAGGTCATATCTCCCTACTCCTAGGAGTTTATACATACTTCCCTAGCCTCTCGATGGGTAACGACATTTTTTTGGCTACTGCTTTATTTCTAACAACATACATTAAAAACAAATCGATTGATTTTTAGGGTGACGTACAAAAGTAAAAGGATAGTAGTATCGCTATAGGGAGAGGTTAGAGCAGTGTCGCTTGCTGACCCCATTGTTTTAAAATTAATCAGGTATT
This sequence comes from Forficula auricularia, assembly GCA_024734495.1. Lineage (NCBI taxonomy): Eukaryota > Metazoa > Arthropoda > Insecta > Dermaptera > Forficulidae > Forficula > Forficula auricularia. The sequence goes on along the minus strand of JALMQS010000828.1, from coordinate 3,244,299 downwards.
AAGTTCAAAGCATAGCGGTTAACCAGCCATCCCACCACACTGGTGAAAACGGAAACAAAAACCCCAAGAAAAAACTTTAAAATGTTGAAATCTTATGGTTTGATTTCAAATCAAAAGTTAGTTAAACTAGACGATTAACTTTTTTTACATATTGATTTTGTTTATTGGGCCTCCGAGGAGCGCCCGCCTCTTACAAAAATAAGATAGATATTTACATGCCCATGTTATTTCAACTTCACATCTTCAGTTTCAGAACAAATAAATTAAAATTCAGAGCGAATAGCTAAGAGAGCCAGGATTAATCCCGACTCACATTTCACCCGTTTTTTTTTGTATTTACAATAAAATAATTATACGTCACCCGCTCTATATGTTGTTCTGATGAAAGTGTAAAAATTAATGAATTTGACAAATTTTTTTCGGTTCGCATTTTGATGAATCTTTAGGATTAGTGTAAATTTTTAACGATGATGGTTTTTGTGTACTCTGGTCTTGAAGGATTGAAGTTTGCAAGTGTCGCGAAAGATGGAATTAAGGGAAGATTTAGTCCCGGAGATAGTTTTTCATGGAGATAAAAGTATTGGTGAATGAAGTGGTTCGACACTTATCTACTTTGATCGTGAAGGGGTGTTGGGACGTTGGGAGCTGTACATGCCGTGAGAGCATCCATAAATTAGGTAAAGCGAAGAAACGTTTCTTCAATGGACCAGAGAGTCGAGAGAGGCGCTAAGTAGGTAGGGTTGTATATTGGTCTGGTAGCACGTTTCTGAATTACTTGTAGACCTCTCTCCACATATGAGAGCTATATTCGAGAAAGAGTCGGATTCACATTTAAACTAAATGCCATTGTAAACCCTGTAGCGTTTAATATTTATTTTATTCTAAATGTTTTGTCCAACCGTCTTCCTAAATTTCAAAATCAATCCATATAGTAACTCGGTAAAGTATCTTGGCCTGCACCTTGACTCAAGACTTATATGGAAAATTCATATAGGAAAAAAAAGAAACGAACTCAATATTAAATATAAAAAATGTACTGGCTGTTAGGAAAAATTCACAGCTTGCTTTAAAAACAAAAGTTTTACTTTACAAATCAATACTTAAGACAATATGGTTGTATGGTTGTCAAATCTGGGGAACAGCAGTGAATCTAACTTGAGTAAAATTAAAAGAGTCCAATTTGAGAAATTCTCAGAGGCATATCAAATGGCCCCCTGGTATATCACAAATGAAAGACTACACATTGATCTTGATGTACCATCTTTTTTTTTTTTTTTTTTTTTAATGCAATCGAATGCAAGAAGGGGTGCACCAGTAAAGGTGTAGCCCCTATGGATCTCGAAAGACCCTTGCATTACCGAAGAGAAGGGAAAGTTGATTAAGTGAGAGGGTGTAGACGTAGGTGTCTATGCACCCTGGTTTTGAAGGTTTGAAGATCATAGGTGCTGGGAAAGATAGAGGCTGGGAGAGAGTTCCAGTTCCTTGAAGTCATGGGGATATATGTATTCGCGAATGAAGTGGTCCGGCACTTTTCCAATTTGACCGCAAAAGAGTGTTGGGAGTCGGCAAAACGTGTGCTGCGTGCAAAGTATGCTTTGGGGGGAATTATTGACTTTATCTCATCAGAGCACCTGCCGTGATAGTATCTATAGAAAAGGGAAAGGGCAGAGACATCTCTTCGATGAGCCAACGAGTCGAGGGAGTCGGTGAGGGTAGAATCGTCAATTAGCCTGACGGCTCGTTTCTGAATTGCATCAAGGGTAGCAAGAGAATATTTTGAGGCTCCTCTCCACAGATGAGAGCAGTATTCGAGATAGGGGCGGATTTGGGCCTTGTAGATGGTGAGAAGTTGTGGGGGTTTGTAAAATCGCTTGGACCTGAATAAGAAGCCAATCTTCCTTGCTGCAGATTTCGCCACAGAGGAGATGTGTTCATTCCAAGACAGGTCAGATGCGACAGAGACGCCCAACATGGATAGGCTGTTACACATTTTCAGGGTATTCGAATCGAAGTGAATATCAGGGAAATCTCTATTTTCGCGCCTAGAAATTAGACAACATTGAGTCTTATTTGAATTAAAGTTAACTAAATTTTGAGAGCCCCATTTATTCAGTTTGTCTAGGTCGAGAGTAATTGAGGAGGCAATATTGATTCGATTATTCGGGAGAGAGGGTTTGCCGTGTAGAGTGCTATCGTCGGCGTAACAATGAGTGGGGTTTGCCGTTTGATCAATAAGGTCGTTTATATAAATAAGGAAGAGTGTGGAGGAGATTACAGAGCCTTGGGGAACACCAGAGTTTGTAGAGAACGATTCAGATGATGTTCCATCCACCACAACTTTTATACTTCGGTTTGTCAGAAAGCTTTCAGTTAGAGAGGTCATAAGCAATCAATTCATTAAACACAAAAGAAAACTGGAAAAGCACTCAAATATATCGGCCATCGTTCTTCTGGACAACAGTGAAACAATCAGAAGAAGAGAGAAATTTCATGTACTGGATTCAGAAGATCGAATATTAACTTTTAACTGGAAAAATAAATTCATTTATGGAAGTCATCACTGGATGACCGTCCCTTCAAGTCCATTTCTTTGTAATCAATTTTACTTAAAGCTATATGTAATGTTAAGCTGTTTTTAAATAAATAAATAATAATAAAAAATAAAAAAATTCTAAATGTTTAGATAAATATCTATCAGAAAAGATGTTTCGACTGAAACCACATAGATTACACATTTTAATTTTTTTTTTTATGATAATGATGAGAGAAGGAGTTACACCAAAAAAGGTGCAACCCCTAAAGGCCTGGGTTGGCCCCTCCATCGTGAAAGAAGAAGAGAGAATTTTATGGGTTGGGCGGGGATCGAAGGTATCTGTGGATACGGGTCTTAAATAGCTGAAGGTTATAAGTCGCGGGAAAGATGGTGGCAGGGAGCGAGTTCCAGTCTCTGGAGGTCAAAGGGATAAAAGAGTTGGCGAAAGCGCTTGTTCGACTTTTATCCAATTTGACAGCGAAGGGGTGCTGAGCGTTAGAAAACCGCGTGTTTCTCGTAAAGAGGGCATTAGGGAGGATAATTGATTTCAGCTCGACTGAACAGACACCGTGATAGTATCTGTAGTACAGGGAAAGGGCAGAAACGGTTCTTCGGTGAGCCAGGGAGTCGAGTGAGTTGGTTAGAGCCGGTTCTCCTATTAGTTTAATTACTCGCTTCTGAATTGCATCCAGTGTAGCAAGAGAATGCTTGGAGGCACCCCTCCACAGATGAGAGCCATATTCGAGACAGGGACGAATTTGAGCCTTATACGGTATAAGAAGTTGACTGGGAGTATAACAGCGTCAGAGACCAAGCTTGCGCGCTGCAGCTTTAGCCGTGGTTGAGCTATGGTCATTCCATGAAAGGTCAGACCCTAGAGTTACGCCTAGCATTGAAATTTTATCCCTGAATTCTAGTGAGTTTGAGTCGAATGTTAATGAACGATAACGAAATTAATGAGATAAACTCAACAAAATACACGACGTATTTCTGGAGTCAAGTGCAGATTGCATTCTCATCAGTTTATCTCATCAAAATGTGTGTAATCTAAGTATTTTCAGCAAAAATATCTTTCCTGATAAACAATTCAACCTCCAAAGCATCAGATGACAATTTCATTGATTCCTGTTTATAAATCAACAACTCTGCTACTCTAGACAAAATAAAATCTTTTTAATTTTTTTATTAGTTCTGAGAATTTTTTATTTATATATATCTAAATTTTTTGAGGATACAATTCTCTTTTAAATAGGTGTTAGTTTTTTCTTTTTTGACAAAAAAACACATTTTTATCTTTTATTTTTCTTTATTCTATTGTTACCCAGGAACGTTTCGACATTTACAAATATGTCATCTTCAGCCTTGGAACAATCTTAAGATGGGAAAAATTCCCTCACATCGAAATTATCACAATATGTACCATTATCACTCTGTCCAACAATTATTTTTACATCAACATTCAAATTCAATGACTCTTTCATAAAAAATCTTTTTAATTACCATTGGACGCCCTTCCTCGAATGAACGCCACTGAATATATATGTATAATTATATCACTGATCACAAGAGTAAATAACATTAATTTTTACTTACTGCGCATATTCTATTAATACACTTTTTTCAAATTTAATTAGTACCTGCATATTGAACATGTATATTATAGTCTACTGTTTACATAAAAACATCATATACTAATTATTATTCATTTAGTATGAGTAGGCCATTCTCCTTCATTTGACTTCAATTACGAGCTGATTGTATTGATTTTAGATTAAATATATATTAATGTTATTTATATATTAAGTAGATCCATTCTAATTCAGGTAGATGTTATGCGATTACACAAATATCTAATTGGTTAAATCTGTCTGATTATAGAAAAATAAACATATTTACATTATTTTAGTTTAAAATTAAGCTCCCATTATTTAAAGATAAGAGTAAATAAATATTATATTTAATAAATTTTAAATTTAGGGAACGAAGAATAGATTATTTTTATTACAGACAAAAGGATCAGCCGGAGCTCGAACTCAGGATCTTTTGCATGTGTACTGCAATGCTTTATCATAAGAGTATTAGCTCCTATATCCACTAAGCTACTGATCCCTGAACCCAAACTAATACCTTTTGTCTATATGAATTATGGAATTTCTTTTTAATCCTCTCCTCGTTCATTTTTTTCGCAGCGTAGGCCTTGATTCATTAATTAAACAATTAAATATTATATAATATTCATTTACTATGAGGTAGGGATTCTTGGTCACTTGTTTCACTTTAAAAGAATCCCTAACTCATGTAAATGAATATTAAATATAATATTTATTTACTCTTATCTTTATTAAAGATGTTTCACCTTGCACCAACACCACAATCTCTACTAATTCTCCCATTATTTTTTAATTTTTATTAGGAAATTGGAATATAAAGAAGTGAAATTGTGTAATAATATAGAGTACTTATACATTTATTTATTTTTTTTTTTTAATATAATCCAAAAATTATTTTAAATTTTTTCTTGATTAATAATTAAATCTGCCCATTTAATTTGCACCAAGTGATGTAAATAATATAATATCGAGCACTGAAGGATTCCTGAGGGAAGATGATGATTCTTAAAAAAAAGATACAAAATTATATTTTTTTAATTGAATGTAATGGAAGGCATCCCAGGCGTAGTGAGGAAAGAAAAAATTAACACCAGCAGTGTTCAAAACCTTCTTCTTCTTTAGCAAAGACATAGAAAAACAATTTTGTTTTCCTCCTTTTCTTAATTAGATCTTTAGAAAAAGAAAATAATAGAATATGATCAATTGTTCTATAGTGGATATATCAAATTAAAAACAATTTTTTCCTCTAATTTTAGAGGGCTGTAACTTGGAGGTGAAGGGGTTTTGAATAAAAAATTATTTGAAAGACCTCCCTTAATTTTTGCTGAAAAATCACCCTTTAAAATATTTCGCCTCAATTTAGAAACATCCTGTATATATACTTATATATAAAATTTATTTGTTGGAGAATATAGTTTCGAAGGTTTGACCTTCATCATCAGTCTTGTATTATAATATATTATTTTATTTCTAATTATAAAAACTAATGATGAAAATCGAACCTTCGAAACTACAGTCTCAAACAACAACAAATAGATAGGTTTATAGGTATATAGATACTCACAAAGAGAAACAAAGAGGTTGTCCTCTGCTTGATGCAAATAAACATACACAACATAAATAAATAATATATATATATATATATATATATATATACAGATATATCATCTCGATATATATGTGTGTATGTTTATTTGCATCAAACAGAGGGACAACTCTCTTTGTTTCTCTTTGTGAATCAACAACTCTGCTACTCTTGGCAAAACAAAAACTTTTCATAACATAATAGTTGACAATTTAAATAATCATGTCTCTTTGAATGCTCATTAATCTGAAAAAATTGACCTTTTTATTGTGGAGAAAGTTTGAAACTTATTACCCATCCAAATCATATTCGATTTGATTATTTTTTGAGTACATTAAAAAATAATAATAATAACAAATTCAGTTTGATTATTTATTGCGGCGTTGTTTAGTGAAGTTACTCATGTAAATTTTATTTTAATAATTGACTAAATTTAGTTTTCTGATAGATTAAAAACAAATAAGAAAATAAATATCCGAAAAATATCATAAATTTATTTTTTCGAAAATATGAAAACCACCGAACCTTTAATTTTCTTACGAATTAATTTACCGATTATTAGATTGAATTATATTTAATTAAAAAATTTAATATATCCACTATAGAAGAATTGAGAAGAATGAACTTTGTCAGATAACTGATGCTTATAAAATGACAGTTTTTGACGATTTTTATAACCTTAAAATGTTATCACAGGGGGATGAAAAAATCAACCCCTATAATAATTTGCATCAAAACTTTTTAATGCGTCTACATTTTCCTATTTAAAAACTTGATTTAAAAAGATGGATTCATTCTGCAACTTTTTTAAGTCTAAACTTTTTCTCATAAAATTGTTTGTTTGATCACAAAAAAATAAAATAATACTCAAACCCTTTTCACATAAATTCACTGATTGGTTATTATTTAAAAAAAATCACTCCATTTCATTCCCTTGGGATAATATTTTAGGGTTATAAAAATTGAGGTTTTGAACGAAAAATTATATAGTTTTTAAGGAATTTGGTGTTGGTACTTGGTGAAACATTTTTTAAAATTATATGAAAGACCCTCCTTAATTTTTTCTGAAAAATCACCCTTTCAAATATTTCGCAATTTATAAACACCCTGTATACCAGGTGAGTTTTTTTTATCTTGAGACAGTCTTATTACTCAATAATTTTTAAGAAAAATAAAACCGTCTTCAAAAATTAAATGCAACAAATAAAATACACTAAAAGGTATAAAATAATTAATTTCTTATTTAGTTACAACTAAACGACGAAATATTAACATGAAATTACTTTTTGAAGTCGGTACCAAACAAACTATACCTATAAGCGAGCATACCCGTCCGGAGAAACGTACTAAGTAAGATCCGTCGAGTGCGATTCATAAAAGGTATATGTTTGGCACCGACTTCAAAAAGCAATTTCATGTTAATATTTCGTTGTTTAGTTGTAAGTAAATAAGATATTAATTATTTTACACCTTTTAGTGTATTTTATTTTTTGCATTTAATTTTTTGAAGTCGGTTTTATTTTTTTCTTAAAAATTATTTTTATTTTCCTGTTTTTAGTGATGTTATTAATAGTGATCATATCATCAGAACTTGGCCAAATTAATATGACACCATCCCTAAGATGCCTCCTTTCCAATAAAAAAAGAATCATCGAAATCGGTTCATAAACAAAGAAGTTAGGCCTAAATAAACCTAACAAAAAAGGTCAAATACCTATGAAAAAAAAATGGGACCAATCGGAAGGTAGACTGAACCCAATGCAATTTTTTTTTCAAAATCGGTTCACAATTGGCGGAGATATGAGGTAACATAGGCACAAAAAAAAAATCAGTCGAATAGAGCAGTGGCTCTTAACCTTTTTATGCTGCCACCCAAATTTGAGAAATATGTTGATGTCGCGACCCCCCCCCCTCCCCCCGTTAATTACCTTTTTTTAGACGATTCTTGAGAAATTTTCTTCAATTTTCAATGATGACTTTATTTTAAATCACATATAATATTATTTTGTAACAATTAAGATAACCAAAGGTACTTTTCGATCTAAAGAAAATTGATTGAATTTCATATTTTCATTTTTTATAGTATTGAATAAATCAAAATATATTTTTCAAATTATAATAATAAGTAAAATATTTTATTAAAGACTCTGGGCGACCCAAAGAATATGCTTTGCGACCCAATTTTGGGTCGCGACCCTCGATTAAGAACCTCTGGAATAGAAAACCTCCTCCTTTTTTGAAGTCGGTTAAAAACAGTGCATTATATGAAAAAAAAGTTTCAAATAAAAGTTTATTTATATCGAAGGGGAAACTAAACTAAGTTATTGTTTGTCGATTTAGAACAAGCTTTTAAAGGTATTTCGAAGTCAAGTTCTGTTTTTTAAATGGAAACCTATATGTTTCTGTACATATTCTTAATCTAGAAAAAAAACTGAACAATTTTCATAAGAATTATTTTTTATACGACATCAAATAAACAAAATATTAAATCAATTAGATCTCAAAAAAATCAACTATTTAATTATTAAATGAAAATAAGTGTTTAAAATGATCTTAAAACTTCATTATACAGAGATTAAGAGTATTTTCTACTTATTAGATCTATTTAAAATTCTTGAGCTTAAAAAAGTTTATTTCTCGTGTCAATCCAGTAGATAGTTATATTGTATTATCATAATAAAAATGGAGCATTTTTTGTTGAAGAAAGATGTTTTATCCAGAAGAATTGCGATACACTGTGGAATGTCACAGAACAGTGTCGAAAAATTATTAAATTATTAATTATTATTAAAGTATTTATTTAATAATTAAATATGTGATCATTATTATTTGATAATTAAGTTAAATAATTGTTAAGAATAATTATTATTTGGATTTTTTGAGATCTAATTGATTTAATATTTTTTTATTTGATGCCCTATGAAAAAATAATTCTTATGAAAGTTGTTCAGTTTTTTTGTAGATTTAGGCAAGATAAAGAAAAATATAGGTTTCCATTTAAAAAGCAGAACTTGACCTCGAAATACCCTTGAAAGCTTGTTCTAGGTCGACAAAGAATAGCATAGTTTAGTTTCCCCCTTGATATAAGTAAACATTTATTTGAAACTCTCTTTCATATAATGCAATGTTTTTGAGTTATAAGACTGTCTCAAGATAAAAAAACTCACCCGGTATATAAACATATTTATACTCGTTATCTACATATATGTTTATGTTTATTTGAATCAAGTAGAGGACACTCTTTGATTTCTCTTTATGAATCAACAACTCTGCTACTCTCGGGAAAACAAAAATTATATGTGAAATTTAAATATTTTAGATATGACTAAAGATGAAGATGAGAGCTAATCCTTTGAAAGTATAGAAAGAGTGATTCGACTTTAATGTACTTTCTTAAAATATATATAAAATAAATATTGAGGAAAAAAGTGCTAAATCTGAAAAGTTCTTACCAAAGATATGAAAACTGAATATGTTCTTTTGCTATGACATGACCTCTTTTCTAACTAATTAGAATATCTTAATCAGAGAGGAGACATAATGGTTTGCTCCTTGAGGATTATCCCCCACAGGGCTTTTGAGGGAAGATGGAAACGAGGTGAAACGATTCTAACCCCAAGCAGCTCATAAATTGAAGATAAAGATACAAAAAACGGCCAATTAGGCACAACTCTATATTTATTTTCCATTTAGATTATACATTTAAAAATAAAATACAATAGCAATTAAGAACAGGCTTAAGCTTTTCTACTTACTCTTCAGATTTTTTGCATTTTTAATCAATCTTTAGTCAAGTCAGTCGCTACTAATTACCACACAACTTATGCAAAGTGTCTAAAAAAACAAAGAGGTTGTCCTCTGTTTGATGCAAATAAACATACACACATATGAAAATTATATATCTGAATATACCTATATTATTTATTTGTTTGAGACTATAGTTTCGAAGGCTTGGCTCTCATCATCAATCTTTTTAATTATAAATATTATTTTTCATGGGATCAGTATCCCGTGGATATTGAAAATATTTTTTCATTCTTTCTCAGCTGAATAGCCAGATAGAATTAAAAAACATTTTTTGTACACATCCATATATTTATCTTTTTCTAACAAAGAACCACCGAGCAATAGGGGGGGGGGTTGTTGGGCTTTTTTCCCACTTCCTTTTATCAAAAATTGTTTGTTTTGACAGTAAATTTTAAGAAGATTGCTATTTGTCAATTCGAATCTGTTATTTAAGCAGCGGTCAGAATTCTTGTTATATGACTTTAAAATTTCTAAAGATTCAATGGCTCTTATTAATTTTGGATTTCTTTCTGCTTTAATTAATCTAATTCCTGTACCTTCTGGGAACGAGTGATTGTTTGAATTTAGATGTAGAGCTAATGAATTCTCCTTTTTTTTTTTTTATTCCTAAAATCCCTGAAATGTTTTTTCAATCGAATTTTTAAATTACGTTCTGTTTTACCTACATAGATCGCATCACAGTCCTTGCATTTCAAACTATATACTCCCTCCTTTTCTATATTGGACAATTTGTCTTTTTTATTTGAACTTAATTCTTTCTCTAAAGTAATTGGTGTTTTGAAAATAGTGTTGAATCCTATTTTTTTCATTTTCTGTTTTAATTTTTCGGAAATTTGTCCATAATATGGGAGAACTATCTTAGGATTTTCTTTTTGTTTTTCATTCTTTTGTGAATATATTGATTCCAGTGTTGATTTTTTAATTTTTTTTTAAATAACAGTTGGGCTATAAAGCTTTTTTCGTACCCATTTTTTACTTCGATTTCTTTAATTATCTCTAATTCTTGTGAATATGCTTTTTCTGAGAGAGGTATATTTATTAATCTATGTATCATTGAATAAAAGGCTGCCTGTTTGTGTAACATTGGTCTACAAGAATTTTTATGTGCTGTGGGTTTTCTATAAATTTCAAAGGTGTGTTTATTTGCATCAAGCAGAGGACAACCTCTTTGTATCCATTTGTGAATCAAAAACTCTGCTAATCTCGGCAAAACAAAAACTTTTCAATTATATGCAAAGTGTTTTTAGAATTTCTATTACATCATGGTTTAAATTCTTTATAAAATTATTGTAAACGAATAAATACAATAAATGTTGACATTATTTTTATTGCAAAGTATTTTTCACCTTAAAAATATATTCTATTATTTATCTTCCTCGTGTATGTCATGATGAAGATGTATATCATATATCCCTTTAATGATAAATGCTCTTTATAGTCTCTATTGTCAACGCTTGGCATGTCTAAAGGCCGGTTTTTCTAAAAAGCAGCTTTTCTATTAGGTTTTTACTGTCAACAAAATAGTTAGACTAGAAAATATTAAAAATAAATCTAGATGTAAGTACATATAAGTGTAAAGATTATCTGACCAAAAACATAAATGTGCAAAAGGGGCCAAGTTCGGTACAAACGGCTTAGCTGACAAAAGAGTTGAGATCTAAACGGGCACCAGGTTCCATAGCAGTTGTTCAAATCATAGCTATAGGGATGTACAACGTTCTTCAATTGATTTAAAGAAAATTTGTTACGTTCTTTGATATTAAATTTATAACTTGGCAAGTTATAATAGTTAACTTACGTTTAACTTGATGATATTTAATATAAGCTTAAAATTTAGCTTTGCTAGTTGTTCTATTTTATACTACAAACAATTTAGTTGGATATAAAACTTGCCAAGTTATAAATTTAATATCAATTTCCTTTTAAATCAATTGGAGAACGTTGTACATTCCTATAGCTATGAATTAAGCAACTGCTATGAAACCTGGTACCCGTCTAAATCACAACTACTTTATCGGCGAATTTGTCATTATATGTTAATTAAGCCTATAATTCCACCCCTACATTTTAGGTCCTAAAAAAGGGGAAGTTTCACTTTTACGATTTTTCCCTTTAGTTGTAGCCCAAACTCTACGAGCCGGAAAAATTTCAGAATTCTAGGATCAGCGGAAGTATTTTAGGTTTTTGATATGTCAGTCAGTCAGTCAGTGTTAAAAATGGCACTTTTCAGACCTTAATAACTCAAGGACTATAATAGTTTAATTCATGAAATTTGGGATTCTAGGTGTTCCAGTGGGCCTTATTAGGCATGCAAAATTTCAAGTGTGTAGGTCTAATAGTTTTTGAATTATGGGGGGGGGGTCGAAAGTAGCCTTAAATGGTTCGTGTAAATATACACATAGCTGGTGTGTCGCCCGTTTTTCCGAACTTGGCTGACACACTGCCGTGTGTCTAGATATTTTTTTAAATTTTATAGAGGAACAAATTGATATATATATATTACTGTCGATGGACACTTGAAGGCAATCAACAGGAAGAGACCCGCCGAAGGCGGGTGTCGCAACAAGTAAGTACTTATGAAAATTAAATGTAAATTAATAAAATTTCTGAATTCAAAAAAATAAAAATAAAATTTTAAAATATCACCTAAATTCAGAAACATGTGACTTAGATTGCCCCTACGAATTGTGTTTATAGGCAACCGATATATCATCGCCGCTTATTGAATTTGCCACAGGGCGCAAACTCTCAATTGTTCTTGAACGGCGTAATAATTACATCACACGTTAGCAACAAAAAAAAATTGAATTCTTTAAATAACAATAAAAATAACCTGATTTTAAGCTAAATTATTTTAAGCTAATTATGTGTTTATTTGAATTATAATCAGTTGGCTTGTTACGAAATCCCTTAAATACTACAATATTTTATTAATTTATTTATTTGTTTATAAATGAATAAATGATGATTTTTTTGATAATTTGTTAAAGTAATCCAAAGCAGATAATAAATTAACATAATTATACAAAAATACGAACATTAAAAACAAGTTAAAAAAAAAATTATATTTAAAAAAAACAACTAAAAAACACGCTTTTAAAAAGTAGAAAACAATGTAATACTTAATCAAAAAGTTTGGGGCACAGAAACATGTACTTTTAATTAATTTCGACAAAGTGGCCAACGCTTTTTGATTAAGTATTACATTATTTTGTACTTGTGAGAAGCGTGTAAAGCTCATAAAAAAAATCAATCAATCAATCAAAATTTTGTTAGTGATTGAGGATTGAATTGAAAAGAATCCAGGAATAAATAAAAAGATTATTTCCAATAAAAAAGTAATTACTGGAAGGATTTCTTTTTATAGTTTTTTGAAACCAACGATCTTTCCTCCTTCTTCAGGGTCCGAAAGGGCCAATGAAGGAAGCATGTAGTGTTTTTCCTTTTTGTCTTCTTTTTCAGTGCTCATTGGTGTAGAGAAAATAACTATAATAAGTAAGGAAGACGGTCCGACACCTCGGTTTCAAAAAACCTTCCAATAAATTATCTTTTATTGGAAATAAACGGTATATCACTCGCATCCATAATAAGTATTAATTAAAACAGGAATAGCAGGGAATTGGACAATAAATAAAAAAAACAGAGTTTTTATTAAATGGGCCAGACGTTTCGTCGATTTATTTCGACTTCCTCAGTGGCCCATTCTATCACTCTTTGTCAAAAGACAATTTCTATTACGTAAATGTGGAATTGTCTTTTGACAAAGAGTGATAGAATGGGCCACTGAGGAAGTCGAAATAAATCGACGAAACGTCTGGCCCATTTAATAAAAACTCTGTTTTTTTATTTATTGTCCAATTCCCTGCTATTCCTGTTTTAATTAATTGGAAATAAACTTCCATTCAATCCTCAGTTATATATCTAGCAGTCCGTCTCCGAAGAAAAAGTTATTTTGTTAGTGAATTTTATTTTGGTTACCTAGCGAGTTGTGTTCGCTGTGTTTCCATTTATTTGTCAAGAGCAATTGATTTTATTATTTATTTACTTTCTTTATATCTATAGAGAGTAATGTTCTATTAGTTCGAGTTTGGGTCTTTCTAGAGTAACATATTTCCGAATAATTTCTTTTGTGCTAAATCTTGTCTGGCCTGTTTTTTTGATCCTTGAATTTTTTCGATGACAATAGAAAGAGAGACAATTACTCTATCCGTGGATTTTTCAGAAAAGAAATACCCATGTTTGGCGGAAATGGCCATAGTAGTTGACGCGCCGATATACAAAATAATAATAATAATACACATGTTCTCAATTCCTTCTTTGATCACATTCGAATTAACTATTCACATTCGTCACATGAAAACAATTCATAAATCCGAAATTGAAATAAAAATCGAAAACTTTTTCAAGAGTAATTCAACAAAGAGTTTAAACTAGAAAGTTGAAATTTGACAAAGAAATAGATTATATCAATAACTTCAAACTTGTACGAATTTCAGCTTATTTACTGACAACGGTTTTAAAGTTTTCCATATGACAATTTTTTTATGATTTTATCCATTTATCAAACTCTAAAAACTAGAAATCCTAAAATCGAATCAATTTTTCGTTTTGTAAATATAAATGTTTTGACACCAGAACGAACTTTCTATTACTTTTCGTTCCAGATCTAACTTGGGTATTAGAAAATTAGAATTCAGAAACAAAGATAATTATGCAAACCGAAAAATCAATGCTTGAAAAGGATTCTTCTAAACGATAATAAATAAACTGATGTGACCATACACATACCTTTATCATATATCTGCCTCCTCTCATATATTTAATAAAATAATATATAATCATTTACGAAAGAACACTCTCTCATCTTAATTTTGGACCCATTATCAATTAATCATATCTCCTTTTAAATATTGAACTCTTCTAGAGGAAATAGCTTTCTAAATAGTATTTTCCTGTAAAATTATTTTATTTTTGTACCTCCTGTAATATGCAATGAATCTATAATAAAAAGGAGAGTTATTAATTTGAATTAATGAATGTATGTATCATTTTAGAATATTAATATTTTAGCTTTATTAGTTTTAAGCGACATAAAGACTAAATATAGATATAAGTAAATTCTTAACTAGTTTATGGAATATTTTCGAATATTGTGTGTTTAGTCATGGGGGCTGAGGGGGGGGGATTCATGTATACATTTATGATTAATTTTAAAATAAACTTTTAATTAATGTATACAATTTTTTATTCGATACTTTTGCCTCAAAGTTATGCAACCAATACGTCTCAGAAACGTATCATATATATACCCTATAGGCAATCCTATACAGTGGAACATCGGTTACGAACGTCCTAGTTAACGACTAAATCAATTAACGAACTTTTAATTTGCAAAAAAAAAATTATTTCGGGTAGCGAACGCAATCACAGGCCTTTTTTTATTCAATTATAGTAATGTTAGGAGTTGCTTTTCCTAGTGTTTGTATTAAACTTTTTTCGTTGATACTTTACTATTCAGTGTATGGTCAAGTATTGTAATCGTGTATGAAAAAATTAGGTTTTTTTTGCTTCGTTTTTTTTTAATATCTCAAAAACGACTGAAAGTATTTTGATTAAAAAAATTAAGCAAAACCACGGGGTAGTTTTGATGCAATGAGATTAAGAGCTGATTATATTTTGGTTATGTATATGTATCCTATAAAATAAACCTATAATTAAAAAGAGAGTTATTATTCTTTCGGAGCCAAAATATGGATAGGGGGTAAAAAATAGAATTATCAATATAAGTTCTAGAACCTTTAATCAATTTGTACGGAAATCACATATGAACCCTATGAAAATGACCCACTATCCGATCGGCTAGGCCCTAGGGGGTTCAAAAATAGATTTTGAGAATTTATAAGGCACTATATAGTTACTATATAGTTTGAAACATTGTGCTACTAGGGGTTCCTTCGTAATTAATTATAAATTATTTGATTAAATATTCAAAATTAGAGAGGGCCAGGTGTATGGTAAAGTCACGTGGATGGCCACATCAGCTTATTCTGTTTTGTTTTTAGTTTGAAAATTTTATAATATAAATTTTTGAAGAACCCCTTCTAATTTTGGGTTCGATTTCAACAAAAAATCTAATCTTAATATAAAAAAAACTAAATGTAAAATTCCGTTTTGAAATTCACTGTAGTTTTTGAGACATATTGTATACAATTAGTAACTTTTCATAATAATTAATATATTGTAAAATATAATTTTTTCGATGTTCACTATAATATGCTTTATTGTAGACTGAGACGTTATGATTTTTCTCAATTTTTTTAATCAAAATAGCTTGAACCGTTTTTGAGATACCCTATTTCGAAAAAATGAAACAAAAGAATCACGTTATTCATGCACAATTACAATACCTACTCTGATAAAGTATAGTGATTAGATTTTGGACTTTCTACCTACAGAAAGAACTTTCAGTTGAAAAACTTGGAAAATTATATAAAAAAAAAACTCTATACTTTACATGGAAGCTTTTGAACGGTTGTAGCTAAATGGCTGAAATTCAGAACAATGTTTTTTTATTAATACTATACACCCTTTAGCCCAGTTTCTAGCTCAAGTTTGTCGATGACAAAAATTGCCGAAACACCGAAATGCCAGAGAGTAAAATGATTCTTGGAAAAAGATTTTACATTTTCATCCCAATTTCGCATGCTAAATGCTGAAGAACTTTCTAGTTGTTCTCATAATTTAACTAATTAAGAATCACCTTGTTTCTTCATGGGTTGAATTTTGGCTAGTTTCCAGCCTCAGAGAATATGCCAGAATTATTGTTTAGCTCGGACAATTTAGTCAAGCGAAGAATAAGTTTAGAAACGCCTATTTTGCTCACTCATATCGTAGAAGTGTTTTGTTCATTGAACATTGAATTCATTTATATCGATCTTTTAATCAATTTGCATTATTTTTTTAATTTATTATTTGTAGGTACGTCAATATGAAAAGCTTGTTAATATAAAAAAATAAATAAAAGCAGTACAATACAATCGTGTCTGTTAAATAAAACTACCTCTCCCCTCCCACGTTTTTTTCCGTTCACATTTTTTGAAACATCATTATATTTATTATGTTGATTTGTGACGATGTTCAAGCGGGAGGCCCGAGCTCGAGACTTGCTAGCATACAAAATTTCGACCGTCTAAATATCGGCTCCCTCTCTAACCCTACTAACACTTTACTGATGTGCTGTCTAAATGGACTGTGTACCCGGTGATAATAAATGAATAAAAAATATATATAATATATTATATATATATACCTAATCAAAATTTTGTGCAATTTTTTACGCAATAAAGGTACATATTTGACACATGGATTTCTTTTCTTTCATAACACTCCTTCCCTATAAAGTCTTTTTGTATCCAATTTTAATTTTTTTTAAATTATTTTGCCATCTTTTAATGCACATTTCAACCTATTCTGCATTAAGTTGCATATTTCAGCAATTTTAACTGCATATTTTGGCAGTTTTTACTGCATAAAAATCCGGTCTTTAACTATGAGTTATTCACTAGGTCACTGTTTTTACACCTGAAACAAGTGACCCAGTGAATAACTCATAGTAAATAATAATTTTACAAAAAAAAAACTATTTTTACTTTTCTTTTATTTTTAGAAGAAAAATAAAAATGGTTTTTAATGATCCTAATTGCAGAGGTAGTTTTTATTCAAGTCGCTTGCATTATGTACAATTGATCTACTCAATACCTGTAAATTATGTACCTATATAAGTTATTTAATTGATTTATCTCCCCGAGACTCACTCGGGGCTATCAGGTGTTTTCATGTGTACCTAACTGATTATCCTAAAAAGTTCATCCAAGTGTTGTTTGTGTATTCTACAAAAAAGAGCAGCCACTGGTGGCTTTATCAAAAAATACATGACACATACTATATATACACATATAACTAAAGCAATTTTAAATATAAGGTTTAGACACTAGGCTTATCAAATCTATAGCTATCAGAACAACGTGATTTTATTAAGTAACATACTTGAGACAAGATAATACTGAGATTGTTTGTAAAATTTAAAACATAGTAAAAAATAATTGTTAATACTGTGTTCTTGTTAAAAAAAAAGTTTCTATTGAGAAATAATTGCGGAATCGTTTAAGGAGGTTCGGGACAGCAGCTCTATCTAGTTAATCTACGAAAAAATCTTCTGTATTTCTGCAGAGCGACAACTTCTGCCAATTAAATTTTTTATAAAAAAATTGTTAATAATGAGGTTAATTTTGAATAACAATCTTTGTTTTGATAATATTAATAAAAAGAATATTGAGATAAATTTTTTCTCATTATAAAAACATTTATTGAACACAAAAACGATTTCAAGAAATAGGGTTGGAATTCTACACTAGTGCTTTTGTTATATTCTCTTGGCTGCAAATAACTTTTTATTTTTTTACATTTATGAATAACTAATTAAATAGACTGTCAAATCTATTGAAAAATATATCATTCGATTCATAAAAGTTGAATTATTGATCTGTATATATTTGTTGAAAATGGTATAATTTGTATAGAAGTTATAGGGAAGAAATATTTAATACATCAATGATCCCACGGTAAAAATATGAGAATTTTCTTATAAAAATGATAAACAGTCCCGAACCTACTTAAGGTTGCGCCAGTGATTTTTCAAGCAATGATAATCTATTGAACAAAAAAAAACTTGATGTTCAACTTGAAATGTTAAAATAATAAAGAGAAATGTTCTTTGCTTGATGCAAATAAACATACCTATACATATTTATACCAAATATAAATATGTATATAATATAATTTTTTGTTTGATGCTACAGTTTCGAATGTTTAACCTCTCAGTGTTTTTAATTAGAAATATTTTATCTGTTATTTCTCATGGGGTCAATTACCCGATTAGATATGGGAAATTTGTTTTGTTCTCATAGCCTGCTTGCCACATAAAAAATACCTATGTTTTTTGCTCATTGTGTATAAAAATGTCTGAAACGTGGAGAAAATCATTTTCAACCATTTTTAGCTCTGGCTGTACATATGTTTGTCTGGATTTAATTACTCACGATAAATCAAGAACGAAAAGTCGTCGAAAGTTCATTCTTGTGCTCAAAATGTGTGCATATCCAACATGGAAAGCTGACTATATTTCAGGCTCAAACTTCACAACTTCCAGTTCAAAATATCATAAAACTTTTTTTATGATTTTATTGATGTTTTAATTACTTATGCATAAAAATAAAATACATGTTTTTTTCAATTTGATTAATTTTATTAAGTACGTTAATTAATGTTTTATTAAGTACGTTTATTAAGTATTACGTTTTTTTTAAAAACTGACCAATAGTTCATTACAAATATAATTATATAATAAAATTAATTATTAAAGGGAAATCAATGAGGTTGTCCTCTGTATGATGATCGCCGATCTTCAGGACCATCAAACTCTTTTATAGAAATCCACTTGCCTGTGTTTTGAAAAAAATACACTTAAAAAAACAATTCTATAGCTACAATATCTAAGATTTTAGTATAAAATATTTTTGTATTGCATGTCAAAGGGCCTCATCATCCAGCGAGTTGATTTTTTTCAAATGTTCCAACTTTTTTCTTAAAAAAGACACTCACAACTTTGTTTTAATTATGTAAAAAAATACATATTTATATTTGATATATATATATTATATAATATAAGTAGATTATATTCAAAGGCAGTGCATACATTATTTAAATTTTATTCAATTTCCAACTTTTCGGAGACTATTTTCTCTCCTTCTTCAGGGTATTGACTAAGGTTGACCAAGTACACTTATAATATAATGTTGAAAAGTATTGTAATATTGTTGCTATCACAGAAAGGAGAGACAAATGGGAACCGAGTTATACCCACCCATCAATAACTATTTAATACCCTGAAGAAGGAAAGAAAAAAGTCTCCGAAACGTAGGAAATTGAATAAAATTTAAATAATTTATGGGCTGCCTTTCATTATAACCTACTTATTTCGCTTACCAGTCCATCTTTCTAAGAAAATAAATAAAATTATATAATATGTTTATTTGCATTAAACAGGGGACAACCT
This sequence comes from Forficula auricularia, assembly GCA_024734495.1. Taxonomy (NCBI): domain Eukaryota; kingdom Metazoa; phylum Arthropoda; class Insecta; order Dermaptera; family Forficulidae; genus Forficula; species Forficula auricularia. Next base: position 3,224,650 of record JALMQS010000828.1, on the reverse strand, counting down.
CATTGATTTTCCTTTATGATTCAACAACATTGTACTATCGGCAAAACAAAATCTTTTCAATTAAAATTAATTAAATCAAAAAATAAGTGTACGTACTGTGTCATGAAAAAGTTTTCACTTTTTTCTTGATTATTATTATTGCATGAGCCCAGATTAAAATAAATTGACACGTTCTGATGTGGCCATCCACTTGACTTTACCATACAACCTGGCCTCTCACTTATATTTAATATTTAATAAAATTATTTATAATCATGTAGGGGGGTTAGTTTTTGCATTTTTAAACTTCTGGGGGCCCTATGATTATATATACAAAATTTGGTTGAATTTGATAAATAGACCTATATTTTTTTGACCCTGTTACGACAACATTTTGAGTTTTGGTTGCAACCCTTCTTGACCAGAGAAAGGTTGACGATTTGTAGATTTATCTCGAAGAAGTTCCCCGCAGAAAGGTCTTGATAACGTGCCCAAGCGATTCGACCTGTTTCAGTCTTGATGCTGATTTGATGGTAATTGAAGTAGGAGAGATGTATTTAAAGAAAAGAGTATTATTTAATATTGTTTTTTTTTATTAGTTATTTATAAATTTCCATTTCTCCATGATGATGACTGGAGAGCTTAAAACTTGAGTCTCTCAACTCCAATTGACAGCTGACAACCCCATCTGGGTTTCAACTTAGAACTGACTGTCCAACTCTCTGACTGACTCAAGCCTGCTACCAGACTAACAACCAGACTAACAGACCAACAGACAAATTTGAAAAAACAGTTATTATCTCGAAAAATATAATTTTTTTGGTGTTCACTTATTTGGGCTTTGTTGTAGATCGAAATGCCATGGTTTCGCTCAATTTTTTTTATTCAAAATAGTTTCAGCAGTTTTTTAGATATTTCGAAAAAAAGAAGCAAAAAAACACTTTTTTCACGCACGATTACAATACTTGACCATACCCTGTATGGTAAAGTAAAAAAAAGTAAAATAAATTACATCTATATTATATATATAATGAAAAGTAAATATATTATTAGTACTAGTGATAAATTCAAATTGATTTTTAATTGCTCTTTGGTAGACATAGTGGCCCGTCACGGGAATCCTTGGTCACTGCCAGCGTCACCTTGACTTTTTTTTTTATTATTTTTTGCTTCTTTCGTTGTTCTATTTTTAAGGTCACCCTCCTCCTCTTTCCCTACTTCACCCCCCTTTCTTCAAAAGAATAAAACTTGGAAATTTAATTTTGATCGTTTTAATAATACTCTTTAAGATATTCGAATGCTAATCGTTTTCATATCGATTGTATTTTATTCGGCTATTCTATTGGTGACCTACATCTAAAAATAAATTTAGGTCCTGAAAATAAAGATATACAAAATAGTACTAGGTGGCTGCCAAAAATTTTAGAAAGAGGGAAGGGGAAGGTGATTCACCATCAGCTCATATCGATACTAGAATAAATTTATAATAAAAAAAAAAAAATAAAGCCGAAACCAAATGCAACAAATATAATAATAAGAAGTCAAAAATAAAATAAAATACACTAAAAGGTATAAAATAATTATCTAATTTAGTTACAACTAAACCACGAAATATTAAGATGAAATCACTTTTTGAAGTCGGTGCCAAACATATACATTTTATGAATCGAACTCGACGGATCTTACTTAGTAAGATTGACGGGTACGCTCACTTATATAGTTTGTTTAGCACCGACTTCAAGAAGTGATTTCATGTTAATATTTCATCGTTTAGTTGTAACTAAATTAGATAATTATTTTATACCTTTTAGTGCATTTTATTTTTGAGTTCTTATTATTTTATTTGTTGGATTTAATTTTTTTGAAGTCGGTTTTATTTTTTTTTTATAAAAATTAATTTTATTTTTCTCTTTTTAGTGATGTTATTAATAGTGACTTAATATAATAGCTTGCATGCATCTCGTAAGAGAAAGCGTCGAGCAAATGAATCAGAAAATGCTATAAATTTATAAATTTTATAAATTTTATTAAACCACATTATTTTATTATAATAATAAAACTAGATCAGAGTTTCGCGAGAGAACTAAAACAAAATTGAGTTTTGAGTTCGATATATTTCAGTTGTTTATCATCAGAGTCTAAGAAAACTGACCTCCGAAATAATATCCGAACTCAAAAACTCAATTTTGTTTTATTTCTTTTTTGTAGAAACCTACCTCGTATCTTAGTTTTCGTTATTATTTAAAATGTTTCACCTAGAACCAACACCGAAAGTTATCAATTTTACATTAATTAATGTATACCTTGTATTTTAGCTTCGATTTCGGAGATTTCTTCTCCACCATCGAGTGTCCTTATTCATATTTAGTCCGTGTTTTTAATAAGAGGAAAAATCTAATTAGATAAAAAAACCTCTTTTCCGATAATTATTTAAATTCCATTATTCCCCAATCAAATCGATTGGTATCCTTCCTCTCCCCAATCCATCCTCATTTTCCCTCCCAATCAGAAAATGCTAATAAAATTCAATTCATAAATATATAAATTCTCTCGGAACGTTTGCGGGTTTTAAATGAATGTTTTAAGATTTTTTATAAAAGATTTTATTTATTATAATTTCGATTATTTGCTCATAAGAATTGGAGATTTACGTTATTTCGTCATTAATCATATCATCAGAATTTGGCCAAATTAATATGGGACCACCCCTAAGGTACCCCTCTTTCCAATAAAAAAAATCATCGAAATCGGTCTACGTGGCAAAAAGTTCTCGCTGAACATATATAAAATACATAAATAAATAAATATTTAGGTATCTTGACTATCTTGGAGTTATACTGATCCAAACGTAGAAAGAATCATTAAAATCGGTTCATAAACAAAAAGTTATGCCTGAACAAACATAACAAAAAAGGTCCAATATCAATGTAAAGAATCGGGACCAATAGGAAACTACACTGAACCCAATGCAAAAAAATATCAAAATCGGCTGATAATTGGGGAAGATATCAGGTAACATAGACACAAAAAAAAAATTCAGTCGAATGAGAACCCCCTCCTTTTTTGAAGTCGGTTATACAAATATTCTTTCATTTAGTTGGTAAGCTTGTAGTCTATAATAGTAATTGAAATTATGATAAGCATATATTATTCTGAGCATTGTTAGGCAAAGCATTCATAAAGTGAAATTAATGAGGTTTTCCTTTGTTAGATGCATATAAACATATACATATGGGGTATTCAACGCCAAATCCACCACTTTGAACCCGACCCCTTTCGATTTAGCTGTAATTTTTAAATGTTATACTACTCCACTAAAAACGTTTCTGTGAATTTTTTCAAATTGGTTTTCCCAACCTAAAAAAAGTTATGAATTTTTATTTTTTAAATGCTCAAAAGACTGAATTTTTTTTTTGTATTTTTTTTGACAAAAAAAACCTTTCTTAATAAAAGAAAAGTAAAAATATTTTTTTGGAAAATTAATATTTACTTTGAGTTATTCACTAGGTCAGTTGTTTCACGTGTAAGAAATAACAGAGAGAGGGTTTTCTCAATATATATATTTCGGGAAGTCAACCCCCGTCATCAGGAGATACAGAAAATAACTACATTAACTTTAGAATGCCATAGTGTATCTGTGTACAGAAGGCAAACATATATTATTTACAAGTGAAAAAAAAATTTAGCAGGTACCTCTTGGAGGTATAGAATTTTATTATACAAAGGAAAACATTTTTAAAGGGGTAGGCTCCTTTTTCATTTTCACTTTACCATACAAGGCATGGTCAAGTATTGTAATCGTGCATGAAAAAAGTGTTTTTTTTCCTTCTTTTTTTTCGAAATTTCTAAAAAACGGCTGAAACTATTTTGATTAAAAAAATTGATCGAAACCATGGCATTTCGCTCTACAAAAAACTCTAATAAGTGAACATCGAAAAAATTATATTTTTCGAGATAATAATTGTTTTGTCAAAATGTCTGTTAATTAGTCTGTCTGTTAGTTTGTGCGTTACCAAATTTTTGTGGACGAGCTAGCTCAAAAACTAGTGTGAATATCGAAACCAAATTTCACACTTAGTTTTGGTCCATTGAGATTAAGAGCTAATTAGATTTTGGTGCATATCGACCCAAAATTAAGGGGGGTGGAGGGGGACAAAAATAAAAAATCTAGGCCGTTTGAGCAAACTCAACCAAATTTTGTATACATAATCAGTGGGACACTAGAAGTATAAAAATGCAAAAACTAGCCCCCCTACATGATTATAAATAATTTTAGGGGCCAGATAAATGGTAAAGCCATGGTAAATGCAAGTGGATGGCCACATCGGAACACGTCAGCTTATTTCTATATGTATTCGGATAATGGGTTCCTTAAAGTTTTTTGAATGGGTTGGGAATACGGGAATTAAATCTTTTATTTCTTACACGTGAAACAAGAGACCTAGTGAATAAATAACTCATAGTAAATAATAATTTTCCAAAAAATATTTTTATCTTTCTTTTATTAAAATATTTTTCACCTCGCACCAATACCAGATTCTTTAAAAATTAAAAATCTTACTTTAACCCTCTTTAATTGATCAAATATTTTACTAAAAACCAACACCAACAGTCCCTTAGTTTAATAAACAAATTTTTTGAAAAGATTTAGTTTGCCAAGAATAGCCGACCGAGTTGGTGATTCCTAAAGAGAAACCAATGAGGTTGTCCTTATCATTAATTCTTTTGTGAAATGACCAGCTTACTATTACAACAAAACGAATTTATTTATATCCAATCGGGTATTTTTTGATCCCAACAGAAGAATATTTATATTAAAAAAACTTATGATGAAGGTTAAACCTTCGAAATTATATGGTCTCTAACATATTCATACTAATATAGTATGTACCCATATGTTTATTTGCATCTAGCAGAGCCTAAAATTCTCTATTCATAAAACAAATTTGTATTATTAAGCTCCACATTTGTGCCAAGTTTCAGACTTATAGCTCAAATAATTCATCATACTTAGGTATTTCTAAACAACATTTCGAGTCTTAAAATGTTCTAATTTTCCATCCACTTTTAAATATCACTATCCGTCTATTATTTTTCTATAGAAATTATGAGTTATTTTTGCAACACCCACTATTATATCAGTTGACATTTTTATTTTAGTCTCGTAAAAACTCCCTCTATCAATAAAATAGTACAATATCATGTTTGAAAAAGTTTTCTAGTCAATTGAAAAGAATGAATGCTTTTCCAACTTCGGCTTAACAAAATACATTTCAATAAATAAAAAATATGATTTATGAAAAGTAGAATTTTTGTTTCGATTCCGTCGATTGACACGATATTAAAAACCCTTGCGCTGTGATTGGCTCAGTTCCAATCAATTTGAAGGGTTATAAATTGGCGAGTCTCCCTGGTGCCAACCTGTGCCAGTGCATCTGGGAAAAAGATCAAATATAAAAATATAAAGTGAAACTGAATCAGAAAGGGATAGTGATAGTGTCTTCGTGTAGCACTAACATGTAAATATTATACTAATACTAGCTTCAAGGCCCGTCATTATATCAATAATTCCTCCAAAAGCTTTCTTTGGGCCTATCACTTAATTCGTCGAATCCCAACATCAAATTGCCAATCTAGGTCATTTGTCAATAGGTTTATTCCCATGACTTGTAAACCCTGGAACTCCCTGCTTCCCGAGTGTTAAGGCCGGTTCACACGGAGCTTTTTCTCTTACTTGTTCGACTAACTGTCCATTTGGAAGCATGGACGAGCTCAAAATAGCGTCACTCCGGACTGTCTTAATAGCATGCTTGCTTGATTCAAAAGATAGGGCATGTTCTAAAAAAAAGTTTAGTTACTTGAAGCTGGCAGTGGCCAGCCAATCAGAAAGCATTAATTTATCATGTGGGTGACATGGGCATTGGTAAAATATAAGATATTTTGTTTCTCACTGTTCAACTCTTTACTTCAATGAATAAAGAGAATATGCCTTCCAAATTCGTCTCAAGCTAACTCAAGAGTTGTTTGCCATAAAAGTATTTAGTCTTTTTGATTTTAAGTCGATTCTTCCACGTTTTCAGTAGAGGTTGCCATTAATAGTCAAAACATCAAAAATGGAATGCAATCAGGTTATTCCTCTAGTATTAGATAAGAATCGATTGTTATTTTTGATTTTAAGTCGATTCCTCCATGTCTTCAGCAATGGTTACCAATAATAACCGAAATGTCAAAAATCCAATGTAGAATTGTTATTCCTCGACTGTTAAATGGGAATCGAACATTATTTTTGAATTAAAGTCAACATGAACTGCAAATTGCAAGTGATATCTGATTAATAATAAAGGAATAAACATATTAATATTTCAACATATCAACATATTGATCATCAATTGCTTTTTACTTTATTTCTATTCGAGATGAAAAATTTTTATAATGTTTTTTTGGCATTGTCAAAGGAGTCAGAAAGTAATTATGATTTGAACTACTTTCATTGACTTTTTGTTACCCTGAAGAAGGAGAGAATAAATCTCCGAAACGTCGGTTTAACAAATAAATGTAAAATAATAAAACCTCTATAGTCTTATTTTTTACAACCACCGTGGACTGCTTTCATCAACATCCAATTTCAAATGAATTTGGATAAAGTTTAGCAACGATCCGTTGCAGTTTATTTTTTTTTAATTTATTCTTAAATTTCATTTTAAAATAAATATAAATTTTGAATTCCCATATTATTATTCTTATTTCTTATAAAGTATTTTCTTTCCTTCCTGACAGTGAGTTCATTTACATTCTTACAATTATACCTCAAGGAGTCTTACAATATATAGTATATACCCGAGTAGGCGACATGAATATTTTATTTATTTTATTACTATATCCAAGTTTCCTCTTTCCTTAACTTCATGGCAAGAACCCTCATTAGAAAAGTTTTTAATTATTTTCACATTTATGATTACAAAAATTGGCAATCGATCAATTCGACCTATCGAATCTGATTATCTGATGGACATTCAAGAAACGAGTTAAGTACAATCGATTTTTCATAATATAAAATTTGTTTCTGTTAAAAGTTCTATTTGGATTGTAAATTTTTTCTCCATTTTCAGCTCACGTTTCATTAAGAATATAAAAGGGGTGCGCGGGTGGTCTCAATCACCCAGTATAGTAAACATCATAAAAATAATGGAAACCAAGGTAATGAATGGCAGCCAGCAGGTTAATAAGAGCCACTCGATATTTTGTATTTCTTTTTTAGTTAGCAATAACTACTCATGAATCCAACTACTAATTAATAACTCCAATTAGAGACTGGATTAAACCGTGTGCATTTGTGAGTGAAGAATCTAACTTCTATAGAAAATCAAGAGAGATGGCCACATACTAAATCTGAGCTGAAATGGATTATTTTTATTAACTCAGAACGGTTGTTTCACCCGTTTTGGAATCGAACCCAAACAAAACCATCCGGGAATTTGGCTTGCTCGCTGAGGTGTACAGATTAGTTCTAATTGTGTGGGGTTTTTTTTTAGTTTTCAATTCGCAACTGAAAGTCACTTTATTGATTATTAGATTTTTTCATCCCATTTGAAAAAAAAAAAATATGGAAAAAAGAAAAAGTGAAATTGCTCCTGTCCCCTGATTTTTGCTCTTGTTTCTGAAAAATCTAAAAAAAAAAAAAAAAAAAAAACAATTTGGATAAATAAAATGAGCGAAACCACAAAAGCCTTCTAGAATAACGAAAAGTGATATTTATTGAGATAATAATTATTTTTTCAATTCAATATTTTATGTTATTGATTTAGGCCTAATTAAAGAACTAATATGAGTATCAAAACAAAATTTCAAATACAGTTTTTTTTTAAATATTGTATTGATGTGAATAATTGATTAAAGTTGGGTGAAAACGAAAATTAGGTTTTCAATCAACTACTTAGGTATATTTTTATTTTAATTTACAGGGGGGGGGGGGGGGCAATTCGTGGTAAATTTATCATATCATTTTATTTTATATTAGATAAAAAATATAATTTGTTCTTTATTCATTGAATTCTTAGATAAAATATTGCCTCTGATTTTTTTTTGAAAATGAGGCTATCGTTTTGAAGAGTTTGCCTTATCTTCAGCCAGCACTAATTCAAAATTAGGCATATTATGTAAATAGTTTATGTTAAATGCAATTTTCTGAATTAAAAATGTCATATTGTTGAGATAATTTTAGTTAAAAAACAAGTATTTTGTATTTTAAAAAAGTATTTTCAAGATTCGAAACACTACAAAATTTTAACGCAATATTAAATACCAAATTCTTTTTATAAAGTAACTCAACCGTCTCATTACAAAATATGTATTCCAAATATATATTTGTATTTGCGATACTGCCCAGCTCGACTTTCCGAAAATCTTAAATCAAATGCGCCTTGTGTTGGTAGTTGTCTAACTTTAAGGCGTCGCCATCAAACCGTTGCAGCGGAATCCTAGAAATGAAATCAATTCTAGGCGAATGCGAAAAATACCACGTGTAAAATGTTTACACTCATAGAATCAAACTTCTTCATTAAAATATTTCACGATCACTTAATTCTAAATCTTAACATACAGATAAACCATATATTTTGATTAGGATATGTTGAGAGTTTCGATTTTCGAAAAATTTTCAAAAATCAAATGGCAATGGAACAACTATTAGTAATTTAAATATAAAAGGAACATGCCAACAGAAGCAGAGTTAAGATTTCTTTAGAAAATCAAGTGAGATGGTCAACCACTAATCTGATGTGTTATTGATTAGGTTTATTATGTCAAAAAAAAAATCCATGCGGATTTAGTAGTCTTAATTTTCTATAAAAGCTTTTGACTTATGTGGTTTTCTGAGTTAATGTCTGGATTCAGATACTCATGATAATAAAAAAACAGAAAGCCTGAAAAAGTTCATTCTGGTGTCAAATTTTTTTTCAAACCAAGAACTAATAAAGTTTTGAGCTTCTAGTTTCAGAATTTTGGTTCAAAAAAACAAATATATTAGTCACAAAGAGAAACAAAGATGTTGTCCTCTGTTTGATGCAAATAAACATATTGTTATATTTGAATGTGAGCCCGGATAGAATGTCTTTATTAGTTCCTAGCCCTCCAGCAGTGACGAAAGAACACCAAGTTTTCAATATCCATATGATATTGACTCCATGAAAAACATTTATAATTGAAGAAGAGACTGATGATGAAGACCAAGTCTTCGAAACTATAGTCTCAAACAAATAAATAATATATATGACCAGATATATCATCTTGATATATATGTGTGTATGTTTATTTGCATCAAACAGAGGACAACCTCTTTGTTTCTCTCTGTGAATCAACAACTCTGCTACTCTCGGCAAAACAAAAACTTTTCAATTAAATATATTAGTAAATATATAATTGTCATATGGGGATATTTCGAATGTTTGTAGCTAACGAATGAACTGATATTTGTCAGAAAAGTTTTTTAACAGTCCATTTTCGCAAGTCTTGAAAAATATTTGATTTTTTAATCCACGAGATGGAAAGAAATGAATATATTTATTTCTATTACGTGTATGTAGATGAATCTTTATATAAAATTTCATTTAACCAGATTAGTTTGGACTTTCTTCGATAAAATCACAAGAATGTCTTCTACAGAGTCCCAGTTGTTATATATAACTTTTATTACTTCCCAGAAGAGTTGTATTTACCCCTTGGTAGTAAAAATTATCCAAAACATCTCAGATTCCGTAGAAACAAAACAATTTCATGACAGTTAACCTAAAATCGGAGTGGGTGCTCATACTTGAGAACTATTCCAAGTCGATCGAAACGTCCTAGTTTTATTTAATAAAGGGAGTGTAGTTTAATAAAGGGAGTGTAGTTTCACAGTGAATGAAATAAAACTCAAAGAGGTTTATACAAACTCAATACATAAAATATTAATTTGCCGATGGTAATAGATTCAAATTTACTAGAAAATCATAGATCAAAGATGGTGTCATCAAACACTCAACCACCTTTATTTAAATTATATGGCATGGCTATATGTTTAAATTTAGAATCACTATATCGCGAAATTTTACAAATTAAGATAACAATCTTTGAGTAAAATATTTTACGCGTTTGCATATGTCAGAGAGGTTCGTATCCCGCAGGTGAGCCAGGTGGCCCGGTTGCTGTTACTGGCACTCGGGTTCGATTCCCGAGGGTGAAAAACAGCCCCTCTGACATATAAATAAAATATTCCACTCCATCGGATTTAATAGATGACACCATCTTTGATCTATGATTTTCTAGTAAATCTGAATCTATTACCATCGGCAAATTAATATCTTTCATATTAAATTAGGAAAAGTCATTCCATTGCCCTTCGAATTTTGAATTTCTTCAAATTTCGAAACACTCAACCACCTTTATTTAAATTATATGGCATGGCTATATGTTTAAATTTAGAATCACTATATCGCGAAATTTTACAAATTAAGATAACAATCTTTGAGTAAAATATTTTACGCGTTTGCATATGCCAGAGAGAGTTCGTATCCCGCAGGTGAGCCAGGTGGCCCGGATTGCTGTTACTGGCACTCGGGTTTGATTCCCGAGGGGGTGAAAAACAACCCCTCTGACATATAAATAAAAATATTCCACTCCATCGGATTTAATAGATGACACCATCTTTGATCTATGATTTTCTACTCAATACATTTCTGATTATTAGTTCATCATCAGGAGTTTACAGATTACAAACTGTTGTAATCAAAGTTTGTAATATGTAAACTCCCGATGATGGACCAATAATCCGAAATATATTGAGTTTGTTTGTATAAACCTCTTTGAGTTTTATTTCATTCACTGTGAAACTACACTCCCTTTACTTTATTAAATAATATCATGTATCACCTAAAACCTACATCACTTTCCCTAAGTAAAATCCTAGTTTTATTGTATTATTTGTTGGTGTTCAATAAATAATTATAATTAATTATTTAAGTGTGATTTCACTAAAAATGCAAATTTTAATTCCATGATCTTTTCTAAACGAAGATTTGAGGAAAAATAGGAAAAAAAGTTGCAAAATCTATAAATAGAATCTTGAAATGAACAATTTTTTCGAGGTTGACCACCCACGGTGATATTAGTGAAATATGTTAAATTTTCTAGTTTATTTACTAATTCTATTTCTAATGTTTCACTATGTTTTGACTTTTAATTGAAGAGTTTAGTGGATTAACATGTTAAGTTACATTTTTTTAAATGGAGATTTTTCGCTGGAATAGATAAATATGCAGACCTGACAGTACTGAGATATTTTTAATTTCAGTAATGGTCGATAGCGAGTAATTTGCCTGCAGGTTACAGTTACCGTGGCATCTCATATTTGAAAACGATCACGGATGTAGTGACCGTTTTATCTTTGTGAATATTTTTAATGTTTCTTTCATAAATATGTTAAACACTGTATAATGTAAAATTTAGGGAACACGGTGTTGGTTTATAGTGAAACATTGTTAAAATTAAATTAGGTTGGAGTTGGTGGTGTTTCACAAGGAGAAAAATTAAAATACAAAAGATTTTTTTAGTTTACTTAGTTACTTTACTGTATAATGTGTTTTAATTCAAAAAGTTCCAAAAAATGCCATGTTCATGGTTATAGAATTATAGTTAAGTATAACATAAAGGTAACAGGTGAACTTTAAGACTATTTTCCCTAAGTTTTGTTTATTTGTAACTTAACATGTTTATCCACTAAGGTCTTCAATTCTCCAGCTATTTTTAACCGACTTGAAAAAAGGCGGAGGTTCTCTATTCGATTGAATTTTTTTTCAAGTGTCAACTCAGCCTATAATGAATGATAATTTTTAAAGAACTTGGTGTCGGTTCTAGGTGAAACATTTTAGATAAGAGTTGATTAAACTACTAGGTAGGTTTCACATAAATAAATACAATGAATGATGTTGTGAAATTGATATCGAGTCATCTAATCCAAAGTGAGTTTTAACAGAATTTTAACAGATCAGATTCATTGTTGATTCGATCTATATCCAATTTCTCGGAATAGTGAGTTTACTAATTCCCATTTTTTTTTTGTTGATATTTATGAATGTCAAAAAAACTGTGAAGTATTAACATTTTTTCTGTCTCTTTGTGTATAAGGATTCCTATACTCATGATAACTCAAAAAATGTAAGGTTCCAGTGACAAAAATGCACAAAATCAGAAAATATTCAATCATAGTGTCAAATACAATAGTTAATGAGTTTAAATTTAACACATAAGTTTATATAATAAACTGGACCTATTTTTGAAAGTTTTAATTTTCTAGCTCTAGCCGTTTGCTGGCAATACAATTGATAAAAAAAATTAAAAATTGCGAGAATGGTATGGAGTCTTGGAAAAAGTTTTTACTTTTACCCTTAATTATCACTTGATAATGGGTTCAGAATTAGAAGCCGATACTTAATGAATAAACTAGAAATATTTTGATTTCTCAAAAGAATTCTCTAGTTTATTAGAGTTTCCACAATCATTATAAAGAGAAGTATTCAAGGGTGAAGGCGCTAATGACCGCAAAAGTCAATGCGCCAATAAAAAAATATTCAAGGGTTGAGTTTAAGTCCAGATATTGATGAAGTTGAATCTTGCAGAATTTGGGAAAGATTAAAACATTAACTGAGTTTCATTCACTAGAAGTCATAGTTAATAAAAATTTGACGCATTATTTGATGTGATTTTTTTTTAATTTTATTGCTTTTTTTAAATAATAGGGGATGGATGCTTGAAATTTTGTAGTGGAGTGCTAAATACAAGATTATTAAAAAAATGAACATTCTTGATATGGTCTAATATTTTATTTATTCAGTTTTAAAGTCGTATGAGTTAAAATGTGAACAATTCCCATGAATAAATAAATTGGGAACAAAGTTTTGAAATGATTTTTTCGTGATTGCTTCGATAAGGATGAAGTATTTCGATTTAGGATACGTTCGTTTTTTGCCCGGCTAATTCATTCATTAGCTTATTTAAATTCACGTCGAGTGGATTATAAAAAAAATCGTGGCTCGAGTACCGGGAGATCGGGTGAGCACCATAAATTTAGCCATTTTGCCAGCTAAATTCCTCTCTGGCTAACCGAATCGAGCTCTTTGCCAAACGTCCGCTCTCTCGATTGTAATTCGATCCAATTATCACCCGTAAATGTCGAGGGTTTTAAAGAGATTGTGTGAGGGTGGATGGCTGGCCGCCCTCTCTCTTGGGACGGAAGGTGGGTCAGGCGTTAATGTCTCCTTTAAAAAAAGATCGCTACGCACCTGTCTCGTCATCCAATCACGCGGAAATGTCGCATCATTTATGTCCCACTGGCACTCGCAGTTATTTTCACTTTAAAATTAAAAAATAAATAAAAATAAATAATAACAAAAAAAAAAAATGAAAGTGTATAAGGAGGGATTCACTCGATTGGATTGTTCATCGGATTCACTGTAAAGTTCACTCGCGTGTGGTAAAAGTGACAGAGAATTAACTCGGTTAGAGGGTTGGCCTACTGGCTAGGGGATGATCGGCGCTGTGTAGGCGGTGGGCGGCCAGCAGCCGGACAAACAAAACACTGAGCGTCTGCAGCGAAGTCGACGTCGACGTCGCCGCCGCCCCCAGCACCGCAGCGGTCGTAGCCGAACCCGACCGAAGCCACCCGACGCTGCGTAGCACTACGCTACGCAATCCCCACGCCCCCACCCCCGCCCCTCCATTCTCTAACCAGAAACTAAGAAAATTGCACTTCAAATTTATATACACTGCCCCGCAAAAAAGTGGCCCACTTGAAAAATTTCAATTTTTTCCTTTCATATGGTTTTTTTTCTTTAAAAATTATTTATATTCAAATGTATCTAAATACTGATAATTTGTAATAGTTTAATAAAAAAAAAACAATATTAAATCTAAAAAACAAATTTATGAATAAATAATTTTTAAGAAAAAAATAAAACCGACTTCAAAAAAATTAAATGCAACAAATAAAATACACTAAAAGTTATAAAATAATTATTAACTTATTTAGTTACAACTAAACTACGAAATATTAACATGAAATTACTTTTTGTACTCGGTGCCAATGCGATTCATAAAAGGTATATGTTTGGCACCGACTTAAAAAAGTAATTTCATGTTAATATTTCGTAGTTTAGTTGTAACTAAATAAGTTAATAATTATTTTACCTTTTAGTGTATTTTATTTGTTGCATTTAATTTTTGAAGTCGGTTTTATTTTTTCTTAAAAATTATTTTTATTTCTTCTCTTTTTAGTGATGTTATTAATAGTGATCATATCATCAGAACTTGACCAAATTAATATGACACCATCCCTAAGATTTTCAAGTGGGCCACTTTTTTTGCGGGGCAGTATATATATATATATATATATATATATATATATATATATATATATATATATATATATATATATAATTAAATCCACCTTTAAAAAATTAACGAAATACAAAATGAACCTTAGGGGGTCTCTAAAATACGTGAAGCAATTTTGGAGATTTTTCGACTCTCCCCATGGTGAGATGTCTTGAGATTTGGCCAAAATTTGATTACTCGATTCTACCCAGAAAAACAGATTGGAAATTCAAATTAAATAAGAAATTAAATGTAAAAAATAGATGCATTTTATCTGAAAATGAGGAGAAACTTGATAAATCTGGCTATGAATTGTTACACAGTTACTTCCGGTTGGTCGATTTTAGCCAAAATCTTGTTTAGAAAAATCAAAATTAATATTTTATTTATTGGAATTTGAAGAATTCAAAAATGTCTAACCAATATTTGACCCATACTATATTTATATATATTAGAAATAAAAATTATAAAATATTTATATTCAAATTTATTTATTTATTTATTATAATATATTGAATTGTTAATCCATTCCCAAATTTATTTATTTAGATGATGAATCAGATCAAATTAATGGATGAAAAAATTGAACATTTTTATAAGCTTGTAAGTTTATTTATTTATTTATTATTGGTAAAAAAGTTATATATTTAAGTCATAATTTATTTATTTGTTCAGATCATTGAAGAAAAAAATAGTAAAACTGAATTACAAAAAGAATTAAACCAAAGGGTGAGTTTATTTATTTATTTATTATATTGGTAAATTATTTATTATAAATATATTTATTGATTTATTTATTTGCTTAGATCATTGAAGATGAAAACGAATTAATTAAATTAAAATCAACAATTGTGGAATTGAATCAATCTGTAAGTTTATTTATTTATTTATTTATTAATATATAAGTTATATATTTAAGTTATTATTTAAATTTATTTATTTATTTAGGTCAATGAAGAAAAGAATGGCAAATCTATATTGGAAAAAGAAAATTCTGAATTGAAAAAAAGAGTGAGTTTATTTATTTATTTATTTATTTGTAAATAAGTTATTATATATTTAAGTATTTATTTATTTATTTAGGTCAATGAAGAAAAGAATGGCAAATCTATATTGGAAAAAGAAAATTCTGAATTGAAAAAAGGGTGAGTTGATTTATTTATTTATTTTTACTACTTTACGATTGAAATTTTTCTAACAAATAATATTAATAATTTTTTAATAATATGAAAATGTCAACATTTCGATGAGTTTTGATTATGATGTAATTTAAGTTTATTTATTTTATTTAATTTTAGATTCAAGAATTTTGTGAACAAATATTTGATCAAGATGGAAGTGAAAATATTTTCCAAGCATCAGAGAAAGGGTCCCTTAATGGGGTGAAATATTGGCATTGCAAAAACCCCTCCGCTATTCATGCAAAGAATGAAAATTATCCTAATTTGACTCCTCTGCATTATGCATCGGCCAAAGGACAATTAGACATTGTTGAATTCTTGTTGTCCAAAGGAGTGGATGTGGATGCAAAGAGTTCTTCTAATGCAACACCCTTAATGTATGCCTCCTACAATGGTAATGTCCATGTAGTCAAAGCGTTGCTGGACAAGGGGGCGAACATCAACCATCAAAATAATGGCAAAAACACACCACTACATTGGGCAGTTGATTATGATAAATTGGAAATAGTGAAATTATTAATAGAGAAGGGGGCGGATAGAAGTTTAAGAGATGAAGAGAATAGAACTCCATTAGATTTGGCTAGAGAGAGAAGAAATAAATCTATTGTGGATTATTTGTCGTCCCTTTAACATCCTGACAAATAATCCTCCTTATTTAATTAAATAAATAATTAAATGAAATTACCATATTGACACACACAGACATGGCAAAGCCGGTGGACCATTTCCGAAAAGGGAAGGTGGACACATAGGCTCATACCACAAATTGATAGATGGATGGGCAGAAGTCACGGAACGGTCTATTTGACGCAGTTCCTAAGTGGACATGATTGCTTCCGGGTATACCTGCACAGGTTCGGTCACGAAGACATTACCGAATGCCCCTGTTGCAGGTATGCTAATGAAGACGCGGAGCACGTTTTCTTCCGCTGCCCGCGCTTCGTACAAGAGCGCAATGAGGTGTGGGAAGTGCTGGGCGAGGAGCCCATCCCAGAAACCATAGTGTTCCATATGTTGGACTCTAGGTTAAATGGTCTGCCGTCGCAACTTTTGCGGCGCAGACCATGAAAGAACTTCGGCGAATAGAAAGGCTCAGAAATCAAGACCCGATTCAACTTGAATTATCTGTGGACGAAGAGGTCTAATGACCGGAAAAACTGAAGCAAGAGCTACAATCTCAGGCCTCTTCTCACAATCTAATGCCGGGAGGCGGTCCCGTAGGAAGACGAGGCTGAAGAGAGGGTAGAAAGGTTTAATGGGTAAGAATCCCACATTATTCCGTGGTACGGGCCGCAGGGAGTCTTTAGAAGATTCCCTCCATCCGCGAAACACACACTCACACACACACACACACACTATCATTGTACAATTTTAAAATTAAATAATAATTTTTCGCAACGTTTAGGTTTCCAA
Source organism: Forficula auricularia (assembly GCA_024734495.1). Taxonomy (NCBI): domain Eukaryota; kingdom Metazoa; phylum Arthropoda; class Insecta; order Dermaptera; family Forficulidae; genus Forficula; species Forficula auricularia. The sequence continues at coordinate 3,207,674 of JALMQS010000828.1, read as the reverse complement.
TTCTAAAGAAATATGATATAGACCCAATAGTGCTAAACATCGTGTATTTATTAAAATAATTTTCAATTAATAATCGCCATCCCAACTAAAGCTTCAGAAATATTAACAAACCCTTTTTATAAATGTTGTATTATTCGGATCCATATAATAAATTTATAACATGAATAGCAGGGAATTGGACAAAAATTATCTATTCTAGGCGCGTAAATAGAGATTTCCCTGATATTCACTTCGATTCGAATACCCTGAAAATGTGTGACAGCCTATCCATGTTGGGCGTCTCTGTCGCATCTGACCTGTCTTGGAATGAACACATCTCCTCTGTGGCGAAATCTGCAGCAAGGAAGATTGGCTTCTTATTCAGGTCCAAGCGATTTTACAAACCCCCACAACTTCTCACCATCTACAAGGCCCAAATCCGCCCCCTGTCTCGAATACGGCTCTCATCTATGGAGAGGAGCCTCAAAATATTCTCTTGCTACCCTTGATGCAATTCAGAAACGAGCCGTCAGGCTAATTGACGATTCTACCCTCACCGACTCCCTCGACTCGCTAGCTCATCGAAGAGATGTCTCTGCCCTTTCCCTCTTCTATAGATACTATCACGGCAGGTGCTCTGACGAGATAAAATCAATAATTCCCCCCAAAGCATGCTTTGCACGCAGCACACGTTTTGCCGACTCCCAACACTCTTTCGCTGTCAAATTGGAAAAGTGCCGGACCACTTCATTCGCGAATACATATATCCCCATGACTTCAAGGAACTGGAACTCTCTCCCAGCCTCTATCTTTCCCAGCACCTATGATCTTCAAACCTTCAAAACCAGGGTGCATAGACACCTGCGTCTACATCCTCTCTCTTAATCAACTTTCCCTTCTCTTCGGTAATGCAAGGGTCTTTCGAGATCCATAGGGGCTACATCTTTACTGGTGCACCCCTTCTTGCATTCGATTGCATTAAAAAAAAAAAAAAAAATTAAAAACACAGAATTTTTAGTAAATGGGCCAGACGTTTCGTCAATTTATTTTGACTTGCTCAGTGGCTCATTTAATTAATCTTTGTCAAAAAACAATTTCCATCCATTCCAATTAATAATGAAACGTATTTTATTTTAATATTATATTAATATTATTATATTATTTAATATTATATTATATTATATTTTGGCATTTTATGAGTCAGTTTTGTATCTAGTTGATAAAAACATTTACAAATCTTTGTTATTTCTAGCTATAGTCAAAGTTGACAATTAATTTGTTATTTTAAATAAACATGTATTTATTTTGATATTTTTTGTATTTTTTTCATTGAATACCTGTATTTCTGTTACTATTCCTATTTTCCTGGACCCCCCCCCCCCTCTTCAAAATTCTTCAAATATTTGTAGTTTTGCTTAGAAAAGACACAAAAATGGATTTCTCAAGGATTGTTAGCCATAATTTACGCTCAAAACATCTGAAAGTTTTTAATATTTGATGAATAATTGAAAATTCATTCATTTTACTTTACCTTACATGGTATGGTCAAGGTATTGTAATCGTGCATTAAAAAAGTGTTTTTTTTCCTTCTTTCACAAAAACGGCTGAAACTATTTTGATTTAAAAAATTGAGCGAAACCATGGCATTCTGCTCTACAAAAAAGCCCTAATAAGTGAACATCGAAAATATTATATTTTTCGAGATAATAATTGTTTTGTCAAAATGTCTGTTAGCTAGTCTGTTAGTCTGTCTGTTAGTTAGTTAGTCTGTACGTTACCAAATTTTGTGGATAAGCTAGCTCAAAAACTAGTGGGAATATCAAAAGCAAATTTCACACGTAGTTTTGGTGAATTGAGATTAAGAACTGATTAGATTTTGGTGCATATTGACCCAAAATTAAGGGGGGTTGGACGGTGGGTTAATAATTAAAAATCTAGGCCATTTGAGCAAACTCAACCAAATTATGTATGCATAATCCGTGGGCCCAGAAGACTAAAAATACAAAAACTAACCCCCTACATGATTATAAATAATTTTATTAAATATTAAATACAAGTGACGGACCCCCCAGTGTGTATAGTAAAGTCAAGTGGATGGCCACATCAGAACGTGTCAGTTTATTTTTATGTTTTTGTTTGAGCAGCTACAACTGGCGATCGTACCAAGTCTTAAATAAGTTTAAACTTTTTCCACCATTTACCCATTCAATTAGTTACACCACTTGAGCGAATGGATTGTTTTGAGAGTTTTTTGTTAGCTAGTTAACATATCGTCACCCTTTGGCAAAACTACCACGTGTACCATAAATTTTCCAATTTTTCAATTAATCCAAACTTTTTAAGCCAGAGACACAAATGGAATAGAATAATTCTATAAACGTCAAACTCTATAAATGGAGTATTATAGAAAATTTCCACATTGTAATTAGTTGAAACAAGGTATTTAGTACACATTCGTAGTTAAGGCATAAGGGAGAAGTTATGTGTCAATAAATATTTATAATTAAATTTTTTCAATTTCCTTTTATTAATTAATTTGTTTTTTAATTTTAAGACCCAGAAATAGTTCATTATAAATATTATTATATTTTAAAATTACGAAATTTGAATAATTAGAGAGAAGGGATGGAGAATGAATATGGAATCGGAATAATTATCAGAAAAGAGGTTTTTTTTATTTAATTAGTTTTTTCCTCTTATTAAAAACAAGGACTAAAAAGATGATCGAGCACACTCGATGGTGGAGAAGTAATCTCCGGAGTCGAAGCTAAAATACAATGTATACATTAATTCATGTAAAATAATTGGTTTAATAAAATTATATTTAATATTTTTTTTTTTTTTTTGAATAATTAGAGATGGTGATGAAGGAATAGAGGTGAATGGGAAATAAATATTATCGGAAAAGAGGGTTTTTTTTTATTTAATTAGTTTTTTCCTCTTATTAAAAACAAGGACTGGTTAAATATAAGTAATCATATAGAGAATTCAAAATCCACGCCAATTCGGTTTCTCGGCGCTAGGGATTTATGTGCCCTAGAAACACCCTAATATGCATCCTTTTTCGAACCCCACCTCCTTTTGATATCGCATTTTGACACCCTTCTTATTTCAAATTTCTTCGAGTCAACATCTCAATAAATATCGCACCACATTTTACGCTGGTATATTCATTCGACTATATTTTTCGTCATAGTCAATAAATATTTAGTTTAATAACTAAATAAAAGTTAGTTTGTTGAAATAAGCAAGCATATCATTAAAAGTGACTTGAAGGTTAGTAAACCCGTTTTCTCTTTATTGTGCTAATATATATTAAAAGGTCTCTAATTAATAATAATCTACTTGTATTTGTTTCTTATTATTATTGAAGGTACAATCAATTCTCTGAAAGGTTCCTAAAATAAAATACTGCAGGTTTATACACTGCTGCAAGTTTTGGCACACCCAAGGTGCCTACATCAAAAAGCATTCATCATTGGTTCTGAGACAAAAAGAACACCTATTCATCTCTCCAAGATAATTCAGAGGCTGCCCTTTACCACCACTGAAACCATTCATTTGTAATTAGACATATAATAAAATATATTATATGTCTAAAAGTTTAAGTATTTAGTTATAAAGTGTATATATATCTACGTATATATACAATCTAAGTTAATTTTCTTTGTTTTCATTTTATCTTTTGGTTTTATCAACACATTCATTATTTTACATTAAAAAATATAGTTTTTGTTAAAGAGAAATTTATCTTTCATTTCTTTCCTAGACATCCATCCTTTAGAGATACTAATTTAGGATTTCGAACAGTTATATATATAGTAAGAACTAGCGTCCTATCGAAGATATATTTGATATCGATTGTTTAGTGGAATAGATTTACAACCTATTCGCTGCGAGCCTTACAACCTCGTTGTTAAGCTAAACAATAGATATAAACCCGGTCCTTCGTTTTTCTCTATATCTTTCTCAAATTTGGAGAAAGCATATAAAAAAGTTTAAAGTAAATGTAAACCCCGCGTTTATCCAAGGACTAAAAAGATGATCAAGGACAGTCGATGGTAGAGAAGTAATCTCCGAGGTCGAAGCTCAAATTCAATGTATACATTAATTCATGTAAAATAATTGGTTTTAATAATTAGAATTTTCTATTGGAGATAGAGTGGTAAAACTCAATGCCGAATTGAAGCAAAGGCAGCCCAAGGATAATGAAAACCACAAATTCAGAATGAAATAATTTATTATAAGAACATTTTCATCTTCTTAAAAAACCCGGCGATTCGTAGGACGCTCCCTTGTTCAGGATTTAAAAGGGAAAACGAAGGAACAGAAATATAATTTTAATATATCTCTTAACTAAAGCTCAAAATTACTTAGCAACGCTCAGTTAGCCAAGTAGGTATTAATTATTAAAAATAAGAAATAGATATTTAAAATTTTTTAAAGAAATAGCTTTATTGAGAAAGACTGAAAAAAGACAGACCATCAACTAATGATAGTGATATATAATATTTACAATATTATTAACGGTAAAAAAGATTTTTTATCGGAAATCAATAGTACTAACATTTGATTTTACATACATATAATTTTCTTAGTCAAAAATAGTAAGAAAAAGAAATTATAGAGAACGCTCTATAATAAATAAATAATATGTATAATTATTTTAAATATTTTATTTGTGGGTGTGGTAGTTTTTTTTTTAATTATTTATTTATTTGTCTATAAAGAAAATGAGATCGATTTCATTTTAGTCTAAACTTTAAGATATTTCTTTACTAGTGGGATTCTATATTTGGGCTGACCCATTTCGACTGTCGCCTCTACATTAATTAATTCAGATAAAGTGTTCGGTGAGCTCTCCGGTTGAATGTCCACACTTGTATCCGTATGCTGAAAAAAAAATTAAATATTAGAATGAGATTATAAAGAGAAATCGATGAAGTTATAAGATGAAAATAACCATACCTATACCTATAGGTACATATATATACTAGCTGCGAATTTCGACAACGTTAAGCAGCAGAAATTAATATTCAATTAAATTTAAATAAAGTTAGAATTTGCTTTAAATCTGCGAAAGATAAGACAGTTTTTTGTTTTTTTGCAATTTCCACAAAATCGATTTTTTAAATCTAAGTGTGCTTATCAAATATTTAGAATTTTAATCCGAACGAAGAGTTGTTTAGGGTTCTTTGAAAATCTTTAGAAATTGAAAATTTGCGATTTTTTATATATAGATATTCATTAATAGCTTTATTGGCGAAAATGAGCTACTTTAAGTGCCATATTTGGTCTCCCTGAAGTTTCGGCTCCTGTCCACATATACCTGTGCTGAGTGTGTTTAGCTGCTTTTACACAGATATACGGGACCTACTTTTTAACGCCGCGCCGGTTCCGAACGGCTAGTTTAGAGAAGTTACTAGGGAATTATAATCTTAAATTGAAAGTTTTTTCCCGAGGGTAGCAGAATTTTTATATATTGAAGGAGGCAATAAAAGATTGTGTCTTCTGCTGGAATTATAAATTTTATTTATTTATAACGAGACTATAGTTTCGAGGGCAAAGACTTGTTATAAATAAATAAAATTTATAAAATCCTGCAGAAGACACACTCTTTATTGTCTCCTTCAATTATAATCTTGGTAGGTTGCCATTGCTTTCCAAGAGGAGGCAGCTGCAAATATCTCCCGAGACTCAGTCTAGAACCAGCGTACTTCAGGCCAGCGGCTGAATACTAGCCTGCAGTCGTCTCGAGCTTCCTCTAGAGAAGCTTATTAACGAGAAAGTGAAATTTTTATTCTTATGAGAGAAAAGATGCCAATAGAAGTCGGGAGGGGTGAATTCTCATAATTGTATATATAGCTATTAATTTTATATATCTCGAGAAGATGTCACACCTCTAAGGATTTTTAACAATATTCATTGACTTATTTGAATCAAAAACCCAGGTGGGAAGTGAATGTCGCGTGACGCTACTAGAATCTTAATTCAATCATGGCTTTAATTTTAGTTTCATCACATGCTTTTAATATAAGTATTTTGTAGGTATAGCTATATTTTCCCATGTGAAAATTTAATAAGGCAGATCTACGTACTCTTTCCAAACCGGAGTACTCGTCGTCTTCGAAGTAAAATGGTCTCACAAGATGGATAAAACAATTTAAAAGAGGATCATATTCGGACGGGAATTTGCTCATAAGCTCTAGACGACAGCGCAACGTTTCGAGGCCGTATTGGAGTAAATCTCGTTTATCTTGGGCCACTGGTATCTCTTCAAGAGCTCGTTTCACCCTCGAGGACCAATCGCCCAACGCTGATAACTCTTCCCGAACCTGATCAGAATAAGAAAATTCGATTAGAATTGAAAGATAGAGGAGAGAAATACTAATCACAAATAATAAAGAAAGCAAAAACGCACTCGGAGAGATGATATTTCTAGACATCGGCAAATAACATTGACTTCCCTCTTTGTCGAATCGCCAAGGAGATTGATATTTTCCAGGACGGTATCTGGAGTTCCGTCATAGAGGAACACTTTCACTTTGTGTCCGAGAAGTTCGAGGCGTCGAGTTGTTTCGAGAGCAAGGGGACCTCCCCACGCCACACCGCATAAATTATAAGGTCCTACATCTTGAACGTTGAGGATTTGCTACAATGAAGATAAAATAACATTTGAATAGTGATTTACGGATAAAATAAGCATTGATATAGATCAACTCACTTGAACTAAATTATCAGCAATTTCTTCCAGAGTTCCAGGATGGATGGGCATCTGCAGAACCATGATTGGGTAGAGAAGCATCTTGGCTATCGATCGCACTGTGTCAGCCGATGATCCATTCAGGCCTGGGACCATGAATATTGCAGGGACTTCTCTGGCATAGCCAATACCTATGCTTCGCGTCGCGACTTCAATGAGATCGGCACTCTTGGGTGTATCACCTGAAACAAAAAGATCGAAATTAAAATAATAATTATTATTTATTTGTCGTAATAAAACAAGTAAATTTCAATGTATCATCTTGTAAAAGTTGTAACAGCTATTTTGGATTCCTGAAAAAGGAGAGAATATTCATGAAGTTTAATCGAGTATAGACTTGAGCTTCGAAGAATTGAAGATTAGTATTGGAGAAAAAAGCGCTGTTATTACACCAAGAGGTGAAAACAGGATGATATATCTTACAATTTAATATAAAAATAATTTATTAAATAAGTAAAAAAAAGAAAACAATTTTTAAAATATATATTGGAGGAAAAATTGAAAACTTTATCAAGACTCGGCATAGCTTTCAGCAAATTTTAGTGATTTTATGGTATGTTTGTTGTTTTATTTCAACAAGTTTCAAATGTATCGTCAATTCCACTACGTTGTTGATGCTGTTTCTATTTGAACACTAAAATTTTAATATAGATAATAATATAGCCTTTAACTAAATTTGTCTTTATATCTTCGTGGAGAGTTAACTAAATTTCATAAGTATTGTTGTACATTCATATTTAATTCAGATATGCTCCTCTTCCAGGCGGAAAATATTTAACAAAGTATAAATACATATAATCCATTAAGCGTTGAAGTGGGGTAGCTAGCTATCATCAATTGTTCTCTGAGACCTTTTTTTTTTTTTTTTTTTTTTTGGCTTTTCGGCCCTTCTAGCCATAAGCCTAATTACGATACTAGATATATTTTTTAAAATTTGTCTCTACCCCCGGGGGTCAGATTTTGGCTGGCTGCCTCGAGTCGGATTCGAACCCGGGTCTCCTGGTTAGCTCGCTGTCACGCTACCGACTAGCCCCCTCTCTGAGACCTTAACTTCGTTTATTATTCACCAACCATCAGTCGCTATCTCGGAACTATATTCGAACTCGTTTTATTTATTCTAATAATTATTTATTGTAGCAATCGAATAATTTACGATAAAATGTGAAAATAAGTACAGAAAATGGAAATTGAATCTTTAAATATAAATAATAATATGTACATATTAATGGCTTGTTGCTTTATTTTCTATTCGAGATGAAAAAAATTTTATAATGTTTTTTTGGCATTGTCAAAGGAGACAGAAAGTAATTATGTTTTGAACTACTTTCATTGACTTTTTGTTACCCTGAAGAAGGAGAGAATAAATCACCGAAACGTCGGTTTAACAAATAAATGTAAAATAATAAAACCTCTATAGTCTTATTTTTTTACAACCACCGTGGACTGCTTTCATCAACATCCAATTGCATATTTATACCAGTCCGTCTCCTAAAGAAAATCTCTATCAATGTACATATTAATAATTTGTCAAGAAAGAATTTAAATTTTAAGTTCAAAAATCTAAGATTTTAGTAGAAATATTTTTACATTGTATATCAAAGGAAAAACGCCTCTAATATGCACTGTAAAAATATTTCTATTAAAATCTTAGATTTTTTACCTTAAAATTTAAATTCTTTATTGATATATTTTGTTTATACTATGAGTTGTATTTTTGAAAAAAATCCATCTATTTTTAAAAAAATAGATACTCAAATCTTCGGGTTAATTATTTTAGTAATAATTTATTTTATTAATAACGATTTCCTCTTGATATAGAGGCGCTTTAGGTGTAAAGGCTAGAGAGATCAATTTTTATTAGCGTTTCAGTTAGAAAAATGTTTACCTCTGAAAAAATTCTAGAACCATATACTACAAGGGAAAGCAACGAGAACAGTAAACTCAGGTTGAATTGGTATTTGCTGAGCCAAGTTTGAGGTATAAATGTTTGTAGAATTAAATAATGATTTTTGATATAGGATCTGATACATACCGCGTAATTTTAATACCGTTGAAACTTCTTTTCCAAGGGCTTCCAGCTTTTCCATATTCGGCAAGAATAGTTGAAGACGTTGTTCTGCCATCGCAGCAGAATTGCCTTTGATTCTGGTGACTTTGAACCGGGTGACCGAAAGCATTGCTGCCGACTCAAAGGAAAGGATCCGATCGAGGGAGCCCAGAACATGCCAGAACTAGAATGAAGACATGCACACATTAGGAATGAGATTTAAACATAGTTGCAGTGCTAAACTTCGTATTTGCTCAAAATTTATTAAAAAACAAAAAAGAAACAAATAAAATAATGAAAATGTATACTTTCGTATTTCGACAGGTTGATTACTTGTTACTGGGCTTAACATTTCCGGAAGAAAATTTTTCAAAACAGACTCAGTCTCTAACTGGAACCATACATGTATTTAAATAATACCTCATAAAGAAATAGAATAATAAGAGGGAGGATGGGCAAAGCCCCCATACGAAATTTCGGTCCCGAGGTCCAAAATCTGAAGCGGGCCCCTTATTATGAAATAAGTATGTGTTTTTTATGAAGTGGAAAAAGTTAGTCACCCTACGCATTTTTTTCTAACAAACCCCCTTAAAAAATATGACCCTGAGGTGAACTTGGACCCCTTGCGAGAGCTATGAGGATGGGACCCACAAATTAGTATCCTTCTGAACGGCGCGGCGGCGCGACGACCATATCGTCCAATAGCTTTTTTGAGGCGGCAAATCTTGAAACCTCGTCTTTTTAATGTTTTATTTTGCCTAATTAAAGAAAAAGTATCTTGTTCTATAAATGTTGAATTTTTGAATACCTATGAATCATTTATCAGCCCAAGAGAACCACAAACATCTGAGACTATGAACTAAAAGGAAAATAATTTTCGTTTGCTTCTTCAATTGAGTCACCTATTATGGATTATTCAACCATAAATCTAGTGTGACCCATGATCTTTCACATTATGAAAGGAGTTGGAAATTAAAATCCAACATGGAGCAGAAAGGTTCAAAAGAAATTTACAGCTAGAACAAGACAAGCCATTAAAACTTAAATCGAGAAGAAATAGAATAAACTATAGGTAATAGAGTCTGTTCAATCCGAAAAAAAACTTAAATGCAATCAGCCTGTCAGTTTGTAAAGTTGTTATTATATGGCAAATTAAAAAAATGCCCACTATTTTTTATCAGGGATTAATAGAAGCATTAAATGAGGCCCTTAATTTACCTCGCTTTTAATGCTATCTCGAAGGGTAACCGAAACAGCCGAAAGACTCAATTGTTGCCTCTCTAAACAAAGATTCTGAACGTTCCAACATTGAAGTGCTGCAAAAGTATCTACTTTGTTCTTATTTCGGGTGAGTGAATCAAGGGATTGCACTAAATCACTCGCTCCATCCTGGAACAGAAAAACAGATGATGAACATGTACAAACGAGGAGCGGCCAATTTGAGATTACGGATTACTTACTAATTGTACTAGGAAAATATTAGCAAATGGCGCGGTTGTTTGACATAGATTAACCATCTCTTGAGCTGTGGTCCATCCGGTTCTCGATTTCGATGGAATTAAAACAATTTGCGAGCCGTATTTGCGAGTCAAGGCGGCCAGTCGGTATTGAAGGTTAGAGGTGAGCGAGGCTGAGTGGTTGTTGTCATATGCTGCAATGAAGAGATAGCGAACTCCTCTCTCATTGAGCCATTCAGCGAGATCAAGTGCGTAATCCATCCGGGAAGCTAAACAGCAGACAAACATCAAAGGAATTATCGCGAGAATTCCAAAACACAAACGATAATTTTGCCATATATAGAGTCAATCAGTGGCTGGCAAATAAATTAAACATTCATAACCGGTCGTTGATCTATAAAGTGGCCAAACTAAATTTATTTACATCAGGTATGTTTCTAAATAAATTTATCTACTAATATAAATACGAAATAATAATGAAATCGTAAAAAACTTTTTTTTACGATCCCATACCGGGAGCGGTACTCAAACTGGGCTGCCTGTGCAAAGGCAAGTTCATTTATTCGGCCGTGACAAGATTTCACTTAAAATTTTATTTAATTTGTATTCATTTTTAAATGTATGATTATAATTTAATTTTATTTTTTTTTTTTTTTAATTTCATATTCGATATTAATATTTTCTCTCGCTTTAGAAATAATATATATTTTTTACTTTTGAATTAAAAAAAATACGATCTATTTTGATTAAATTTTCAAGGAGGATGAACATTTTTCAAGAGCTAAAAAAATGAAATGCGTACAAATTTTTCAGAATATCTACTCGGTAGAACTAAGTGGAAATTCGAATACAAAATTCTATAATAGAAGGAAAGTCGGATTAGCTGAGCACGTAGCGTTACTGTTATAAACTTATAACACTGAAATCTTGATGAGTGTGTTAAAGCGGGAGGCAAGTTCAAGAGGTAGAATAATATTTGACCGGCTATAATCCGACCTGCAGTAATACTACTAACACTTAAGATATTATCACACTAGATATACCTAAATGAATTATAGTTTACGAAGCCAAAAAATATCGTTTAAAAGATTAAAATTATTAAATTGCAAAATTAAAATGTTGAAACAAAAATATTGGGGATTTTTTATGAGAATTTAAGACATATAATTTTGAAAAATACATTTTTGATCAAATGTCTTGATTTGAAACATAAGGGTAGGTATATTAATTTTTATAAAATTAATACACTTCTTTATAAAAAACAATCACAAAAAGTTTATTATTATAATTAGTTTTTTATACAGGCCGTATCTGTAATGAGTGGAATATAATTCAGGGGGTGATTATATGGGTCAAAATAAAGAAAACAGTTCATATAAGTAAACATGTCCGGAAACATTTATTTTACCATCTATCCACCATTTTATTTTGTTTTATTACTAAATAATGTATATTTCTGGAAGAGCTTGACTGATTGTGTTAAAATTTTACGTGGAACAGGGGTGGTCCCAGACTTTCATTTTTTTTGTTGGGGGGGGGGGTCATGTACCGGGGACGTTATGTTTGATATAACTTTCTTACAAAATTAAGATCTTTTTTTTGTTTTGGAAACCATTTGTGGGGGAGGGGGTCATGAACCTCATGATCTACCCCCCTGGGACCGCCCTTGACTTGGAACTCATCAATGCAAAGATCTATAATAAAAATTTATAAATATTGAGTTATTTTCATTTAAAAAATTAATTTTAAAACATTAAATGGCCGTCGTTTTAAAACTTTAGCCGCCATTTTAAAAATTTAAATGACCGCTAATTAATTTAAAAAGGATAATTAGATCAAAATGATTTGTTTCCCAAACTAGGTCTTTATATTGATGAGTTCAATGCAAAATTCCACCTCAATCGGTCTAGCTGTTCCACAGATATTACTATTTACTTACCTACTTGTTACTTGATATAAATTATTTAATAACAAAAACAAAATCTGGTAAAAGAAGCATTTGGAGACATATCTTTGTATGAACTTTTTCTTTATTTTGACCCGTATAACAACTCAATTATCTCCGCGCATTACATTCTGAAAAGAATTCTAGGAGTATTTATTTTAGAAAACAAAACAACAATAATTATTTACATAAGAACAGCCCGGGCGAAGGATGGTGCGTTCACCTAGACTCAAATAAAACAAGAATCTCCAAACTAGAGACGTTAATTGATAAAGGACTTACTAAAACTTCAAATGATGAACAAAGACTAATCTCAAAGTAAGCTATTGAATTGAATTAGAAAACCTCAGAGAAGTTGAATTGGCACCGAAATAAATTGCATTAAGTTGAACTAAGTCGGATGTCTTTCCAAAACAAGAGGACAAACAAATAGAGTGGGATCGATTTCAATTGACCAGGAAGTGATTGGAAAAACAAGTTGTCGAGGAAAGCAGAGTTAAAAAGACCAAGCCACTTACAGACAATCAGATTGGACACGTCGCCATAGAAATGTTTCCTCAAGAGTTGTTTCTGGCTCTTGCTGACAGGACCCAGAAGAGGCTTCGCTGGCATTTTCACTAGGGTCTTCACTGACGGAGCCGGCGAATCCTTCACCGACCTATATAAAACATTTAGAGGAGTTGTAAAAAAAGTATTTGTTTTATTTTATTTTCGAAAACAAATTGCGTACATCACTAATTTATCAATATAAATCCCATGTTAAAAGAATTCGAAAAACAATATTTAAATATTTCTAAAAAATATTTTGCCGATTTAAATAATCTATACAAATAAATATAGGTAATTCAAATAGTGAAATATAATATTAGTTCCCAGAATAATAGTGAATCAAAATTGTAATATGAAAAGTGAAAAAAATTGTCCAAGTGCGTTCTTTAGTAATCAGGACTGTCCTGATTACGGTAGTGTACCGATTCCGAGCATGTTTAAATTCTATAGAAATAATTAATGTGGAGATTATTTAAATTGGTTTTCTTAATTTCTGTTTTATTAAGAGCATATGGTTGGCACGTGCCCGTTCAGGAGATTGCGGCCCGTTGTCCATTCTAAAGGCCGTCTTCTGGGTTCCGGGCCCGGCTAAAAGCATTCTGTAATAAATAATATTATGACAACTTGTGTCGGCTGACACTCATATGCATGTGTGTATGTGTGTGTGTTGCTGCCGAGGGTAAGTTGACAACGGCTGTTAGTTGAAAGCCAACGGCGCTTAAGATGACATGCTTGTCGATGTGTTAGTTTGTCGATTTGATAGCAGTTGTACGACGATAGTTATAAGATGATGTGTATTACGATGTTTTCACGATGACCCCCTAGACAGGAAAATGTATAACCCCCTTTTTGTAAATAAATATATATTAAAGAATAAATAGGTGTGTTATTTCACCCCTATGAGCCAAGGGGGTGAAACCACGCACCCTACATTAATTTTCACTCCAATTTTGAATAATTTCATTATATAGGTATATTTTTTCTCTTTTTTATTGCATATACTAATAAAATGTCTAAGTATTTAATTTTAGCGAAGTTTGGGTAGATGCAGGCCTACTATAAATATGTATCAGTAATTGGAGTTAAATGTTTCATTTACCGACAACTCTAGTTAAAACCTTGCAAAAGCCGCACGAAATCCGATTGGTCTGAACTAGTCTATAAATGATACTTACGTAATGGCTGATTCCAGATTTTCAAAGGGAAATACTTTTTTAGTGAGAGGTTGTACTACTCCAGTCCGAAGACCGTGCTCCATGAGTTGACGAACGTGCTCCCGATCATACTGTCGTGCGTTTATCAAAGTTTCGAAGTTAGCGGTATAAAACGAGCAACTTTCCAGGAATCTCATTGTACCTAAAATAAAGAGAATTAAAATGAAGTAAACGAGTTTACATATAAGAAAACTCTCAACAAAATGAAGAAGGTAGGTAGTAGAAAAATAGTAAATGAATTAGTAACTTGTTTATGAAACTACACCATTATCTTTTTAAAAATCTTGATTCAACTAATCTCTTCTGTTAGTTCATTCAGTAATGGATTTTTAACCACTTTACTACAATTTAGAAATATAATGTTTTGCACGTATTGTCAAGCAGTTTCACAAAGGGTGGCCTAAAAGTTTTCTAGATCATCAATCTGACCATCAAGGCCTCAACAAAAAAATTATCAAAAGATTAATAAAAAAATTGGGGAGTCGAGTAGGCGCGTCCGTTAGAGCTACCGGAGGGGTGAACCGCGACCTAAAATCGTGTACATCTACTTCTACTTCCACTTTCATTTCCAAATAGAAGACAATAGATGACAATAGATTATCTAATGAATTCCAAAGTAATTCCAAATAATTCCAAAGACGGTGTACACCTAATTCCAATCCTCGGAGCTACCGCTTCTGCATCATCTTAATGACAATGTTGGAGCGGGAGGCCTTGCTCATAGCAGAATAAAAATTTGTCCGGCGAAAACCGTGCTCCCTCACTAACACTACTAAAACCCGTGATAAAAAGAATCATACTACGTCCCCAGTGGCTAAATGGAATATGTATCCAAAACCAAACAAACAAATAATAATAATAATAAAATTATTTAAAAAAAAATGATTATTGCATTAATTCATTTAAGTAATATTATTTTTTATAATGCTAATTTTTTACTAAAAACTTTAAGTACAATCAATTTTTTTCTAATAAAAGTCATTTCTTAAGATCTATCTAAGATATCCCACTCGATCTAAGTTTCCATTTGAAAAATTGAAGATGTTTTCATAGTTTGCTTAGAAGTATTACGCACTGTCGACTGGTCGCCGGCGACTGTGACTTTCTATAGTTTAAATAGGTGTTTACGCACTTGGTTGCCGGTCGCGTCGTGAGTAAACACTTAGGGCCGGTTGTATGTCGCAAAGTTAATGCTTTTTACCACTAACCAAAGGTAGATGGTAAATGGAGGGGCTGAGATGGCCAATCAGATGACAGGCACTGAAAGTTAACTATGGAAAGTCACAGTCGCCGGCGACCACTCGACAGTGCGTAATAGGCCTTAGGAAACAAAAATGTCTTCAAATAATAGTTCAGTAGGCTTTAAACAAATAGTTTTTGCAAATCCCCAGTCACGTTCCATGGATGAAATCAACAGGTGGTCAACATGTATATCCACATTTCAAAGGCTTTTAATTAGAATTTATTTGCTATTTATTATAATTATTTATACTATTGTATCGTATAGTATTGAATAAAGTTGAAAATGTTTAATTTTTTTATTATGCTGTTCGAAACAGATAGACGTTACACATGCACATTTTTATAAGCAAGAACGTTTTTAAATTAATCCGTTTTGCATAAAAAAATAACAAATTTCATATTAGCTTTCCGTAGATTTACATTTATATTTATTAAGGGGCCTGTACACAACTGTAGACTTGCTCGAGCTGCTCTAGGTAGCAAAAAAAACAGGAAACATAACATAACACATAATAAGTGTAAGCATAGACATAGAATAACTAAAAGCGGCCTAGCTAGGCAACCCCAAAATCTACAAACCAGCTGAATAGAGCAACTAGAACAAAAATCTGGTTCATTTGATTTTGTTCTTTATGTAATTGGTAGAAATGAGTTATCAGAGCAAAGAAATTACATTTAGATTAATAAAACAGATGATTTTAAGTTGTTTTGTGTAAAATAATTTTTTAAATAATATGTATATAAAATTAACCGAAGTCAAGACTAGGTAGGTTTTTCTCTACAGTGTACCACCATACACTGTACAGGGACCTTTAGAAGCTAAATGATTTCAAAAGGAAGGTCCTGGATAATACCTCCCAGATATTTATATGTACTCGTAACTCAATTAATAAAAAATTTGGAATTCTTTGCTCACCAATTTGTGTGTTCTGTTCCAGATCCATGACACCGACATGGATGTAGGTGCCCATGTAGCCCAAGCACCTGAACGTGGCTCTTAATTGTTGATCGGACACCGGACTAAAAATAATATTCACTCCTTTACCATCGGTAATGGTCAGAACATCCTGCTCGAAGGTATCGAACAGGAAAACCTGGTCAGCCGTCAACTAAGAAAATAAAGTAAAACAAAATTGATACTGAGATCTACCGCGCATGCGAACTAGATTAAGTGAATTGTTTTCAGAAACATTCAATCCACCTACCTGAGGGAAAATTTGGAGTATATTTTGTTTCTCTGTTTCATCGTTGACTGTTACATAGATCGTATTTCCGTTGGCGAGGGCGATTCGGATTGCTGCTTGGCTGAAGATGTTGGCAGCACAGTGGATGAGCAACTTGAACTTGCTTAGTATTTCACCCAAATTATATAGACAGTGATAGGCCTAGAATATAGAGTTCTTATATGTTATTACACTACGTAGTCACTGAATGCAAATCCTTGTGAAAATATATATCGAAAAATATTTAAAATTTTGACATCAAATAAAGAATATATATATATATATATAAACAATAATTTATCCAAAGAAATATGAAACCAAGCTAAGTTCATTTGTTATGTAGGTAGAAGGTGGTCAAAAGGAACTTGAAATCCTACCAAAGACTTCTCTCTAATCTAGTAGGCCACAGCATTATTAAATGGTGAACATCACACTAAGAGGTGACATCTATTTTCAATATTTAGAATTGATAATTACATGTAATGGAATAGGTATTCACCTCTCCTGACATCTGATTATCGGGATAACAATTTCCATTCTCCTATAATAGCAATACATTTACTTCCCCGTTAACTGGCCATATTGATTTTCACCAATTCCAAACTACTGTAATTAAGCAGCGAATAAGTAGATCGCTATCCAACGGAACAAGGTGACTTAACTTACTTCCCCGTTAACTAGCCATCTTGATTTTCTCCAATTCCAAACTACTTCTTAGCCCGCAATTAAGAAACGAATAAGTAGATCGTTATCCCACGGAACAAGGTGACTTAACTTTTCGCCGTGATGGAAAGTGATCTCACAAACAGCAGGAGCAATGTCGAGAATTAATTATAATTAAAATCTATAAAAGAACTTACAAATGCATAGGCTAGTGGTACGGTCGCTGCTTCCTCAAAACTCCATTTTGTAGGGATGGTCCAAGTAAAGTTCTTATCAATGTCGATTTTCCCTGTGGAATTTAAAGCCGCCAAGCCTATGGATCGCTGCCGACAGTCGACGAGACCACTCCATTCCAAATGACTCGTTTCGATATCTCTAGTATACTAAAATAAATGTAAACAGAAATCATTGTCAGAATAAAGTTTTGTGCTGATCTGAAATTAGCCGTCGTCAAAAAATAACTGGGTACATATTCAAGCCTCCTTGAAGGAAAACTGTATTTTTTTAATAAGTCTAATAAAATGAACGTACTATTTTAAATTTTCGCTTTTCTTCCGTATCTTGGTCCATCACATATGTGATATCATCGGGATTTAAACCAACATATTTAAATTCAATGTTGCGATATCTGAAATTGAAATCATTGTTATGATACTTACACTAATAATTGATACAATTAATATTATTAAAAGTTTGTAAGAAACTTACTCAGCAGTTGACAAGAGACATAAATTCAAATTATTTGCTTGAATCGGCAACACTCTATCGAGGGAAAGACGGCAGAAAGATCCCCAGTCGTTTTTGTAAAAAATATTTACAAATAAATCCGACGAGATATGCTCCTGATAAAATTTGTCTTTCAAAGAAAAGGCCGGCGAGCGGGAATCAAGAAGCAGGAACAGACTAAGAAACAAAAAGAAAATTCAAATAAATGAAAAAGTGAAAACTTTCAATATCGGGCTTGCAAATTTGGCAATTTTACGTTAGCGTATGGTTTAAGCTAGAAAGTTGAAACTTGGCTCAAAGGTATAAACAAGTACACCAAATTTCAGCTCTTTTGTTATAACCGTTTGATAGGTTATGAGAATATGACAATTCGATTTTTTTCTGATTTTTCGCATTTTTCAAACATAAGTTCTGAAAGAAAGAATTTAATTTTTAGGACAAATTCTAGGATTTTAGTAGAAATATTTTTTATATTGCGATATCAGAGGGGATTCCTGAGCTGATTTCTTGAAAAACATTCGAACTATTTTCAAAAAAAAGATGCTCAAATCTTTAGTTTTATAAGTTCTGAAGCTATAAAGTCCAAAATCTAATCACTTGTTCGGTTTAGAAATAGGTACAACATTTTAGAACTAATAGAAGGACTAAGTTTTCACGACTTTGTGGGTATTAGACTCCAATCAGACACACAGAAAAATATTCTGCTGTTTATGAAGCTTCATATTTTCTAACAACCGTTCCAATTAACCTTGGAAAGTACAGAGACAAAGAATAAACTAAATCTTGAGAATAAAAATCAAACTAATTCACCTCACAGGGATAACATTAAAATTTGATGGTAATACAGAAACATCTTGGCCGGCTAACGCGCTGACCTCGCTTCGGCATCGATCGATTATGACGATGTTGGAGCGGAGGGCCAGGGTTCGATCCTGGGTGGCAAATAAAAATTTTTACCGGCTAAAAACTCGGCACCCTCACTAACCCTACTAACACTTTATTTATGTGCTGTCTAAATGGGCTTTGTTCCAGGTGACAATAAATAAATAAATAAAAAAAGAAAAAAAGAAACATCTTATGTTGTAAAAATCTTTTAATGAAGTTGCCTTTAAGATAATCTAATAATTGGATCCAATTTTATATTTTCACGGAACCATTAAAACAGAACAGATAGGGGGTTTGAGTATCCTAAGCGTTTACATCCCTCTGCCACTGATTTATACTATGCATAGTAGGAACCAAAAACAATTTTCAAAAATGGACTACCAAATGTATTAAAATAAAAAATAAATATATATCTTACCGGATTTGTTCGTTTACTTTTTCAGTAATAAGCAGCTTGATGAAAGCGATGATACCTTGAGATGGTAGCGATTTTGCTACCACATAGATTTTCCCACTATGTGAGCTAATTAAAGGTGTAATTTGATTTTTCCATTCTGAAGAGTCTCCAGTGAGGTGGTAAATCAAAGAATTGTCATTTACTTTGATATTCTATTTCGAAAAAAGAAATGAAAAATTATCGAAGAGAGTGAAGGATAAATAATAAAAAAGTAAAAAAATGGGTATTGATCGAATTTACTTGTTTGATTAGATAGTAGCATTCGTTCGGGAAGGATTTTCTGCAGATGATTTTGTATTGTTTGGGTGGTTCCGGTTGGCCAGCAGTCGTCCGAACCAGAAGAAAAGTCTCTGGTGGGAAAGTGGCTAATAAATCATAAGCCTCTTTGCATTCACCGGATACGATCAAGATGTTGGATCCTCGAGTTTGAAGTGCTGAATTCGATTCAAAAGATTTTGCATTTGAATCAAGTTTGCGGTGGTGATACTGAAACCGAAACATCCTCTTATTAATTTTCCATCTATGTACAGAGCTTTCATATAATATAGAAACTCCGATATTAGTAGCTTTAAAATTACTATAGAAAATCAAAAGAAATGGTCAACTACAAGATGTTATAGATTATTTCATAATAATTATGTCCGAAGGGAGTTGTTTCAACCCTTCGCGAATTGAACTTGAATGCCAAAAATGTAATCCGGGCACTTTTTAATGATAAAGATCATCATGTTCCGGATTGCATTTTTTGGTATTCAGGACATTCAGGTTCAATTCCCGAAGTGATGAAACAATTCTTCTGACATAATTGAAATAGTAATCCATAACATCTAGGATCACTTAGTTGACCATCTCGGTTGATTTTCTACAGGGTTTCCCCGTTTCGGGTTCAGTATAGGAAAATCTTTTTTAATATTCATTCAGTGAATTTATTCTCTTAGTTAAAGTCTAGAAATTTGGTAGAATAAATTTCAGAGGTCTTCATAGTTTAAAATAAATTATATTAAAAATATACCACTGGTACTTTATTTCTTACACACTCACAGAGAAAAATAAAAATAAACGGACACTGGATTTTTTATTTTTATTTTTTACAAAAATACTAACTATTCTATATCTTACTAAACATGATACATTGTATATTTTATTTTGAAGCTTCAGTGGTGCATTTCTCACTTCTACTTTTCGAAAACGACTCAAACGATTTTGATGCAACAAAATCTATGATCCATTTTCAAGAATAAAAAATTATCTAGCTAGATCTCAATATTAAGAAAAAAATAATTTTGGTGTTTTTTTTTTATTAATTAAACTAATTATTAAGAGGAAAAGATTTCTATTTATAGTCAGGATTAAATAAAATTGAAATAAAAGTTCATTTATTTGTTTCCAGCGTTTTGTCCCAGTCCGGCCATTATATGATGAGTACTTTGCTAGACACAAAGTATCCAACCGAGGCGGGTCGGAACGTTGGTAAAATAAATAAATAAACTATTATTATTTCAATTTTATTTAATCCTGACTGCAAATAGAAATCGTGATTTACTCTTGAATTTAAAATTTATTTATATTCTTTCAACTAGCCCAAAAAATTACAGGCAAAGCTCGGGCTATCTACAAGCTAATGAATATTTGTTCTCATTTAATTTTGTGTTTACTAATAAATAATTTTAAGGAGGAAGATTTTAGCATGGTAAATTCAGTTTTAGAATTGTTTTATGTAACCAGTTGATGATAACGTCTTCATAATAAAAATTTGTCGCATTAATTGATTTCCTTTTCAACTAAATATCAACTTTTTTTTAATTTTAAAAAATAAATAAGAACTTACTTCAATATTTGATGTAAATTCAAGGGTAGGCAGAATATTATTAACATTTTCAACCAGATTCTCATTAGTCTCCTGATTGAAAGATATAACGGTCAATCGGGGCTTTGTACAATTGGCCAGCACAATGTTTAAGTACATCTCAAGCATGGGTTGGTAATCCTGAAAATTCAAGAAATATACTATTAAAATTAATTAAATCTTTAAGGATGGCTTTGCTCTTTAAATGAAGAAAAATTTATTTCCTTCATGAAGTGGTAAACACACAAAAAGGCGCAATACTAATGGGAGAGGATTAAAAATGAAGGTCTTACCTTCACAGGAGGCTCGTTTCTCGGCAGGTACACATCGTCGTCAATATGGAATTGTGGGAGATGTTTCGGTGCCACGATCAGAGGCACGGACTCAAGACCACGCAGCTCAACTCCATTCCCAAAGACCATATTCATTGTGTTGACGTAACTGAAAAAAAGTACAACAGTTTTTACAAGTTTTCATTTAACTTGGTTCCTCTGTCTGTCTGTCTCAGTAGAATTTTTTTAATCGAATTCTGATCTACTTCTACCGAGGGGATTTTCTTGAAATAATATACACTGTTCCCGTATGTCTGTATAATTATTTTAAGGGCATTTGTATATCGGTTGGTAAACTCTTTTTAAACGTTGACAAAGGGTAAAACAGAGGGCGAACCGCGACCTAATATGCTGTACACCTACTTCCACTTGTACTTCCAAATATTTCCAAGCAATTCCAAATATTTCCAAGTAATTCCAAATATTTCCAAGTACTTCCAAATATTTCCAAGTACTTCCAAATATTTCCAAGTACTTCCAAATATTTCCAAGTACTTCCAAAATACTTCTCAAGAGAGTGTACACCTACTTCCAATCGCGGATCACTCCTCGGGTAAAATCTTAGAATTCACCTTGTGCCCGGTGGGATGACCAATCAGATGACAGGCACTTTCATCTGATTGGCCATCCCACTGGGCACAAGGTGAATTCTAAGGTTTTACCCTTTGCCAACGTTTAAAAAGAGTTTACCATCCGACATACAACTGGCCTTAATCTAATTTTTAGACCGATCATAGGATATCCTGTCTATCCATTGCTTCCAAAACTAGACTTAATAAATTGGAAAGTGACCAAGCAGAAGTATTAAGGGGAATAAATAGTTTCTCCATCCAAAATCAATAAGAATATAATATGAATTGGACTAAATATGACTTAAGAGTTTAAATAAAATACTATTACCTAGGTTTCACATAAATAAAACAAATATATTTAATAATAAAAAATTAGGTAAAATTACGAGATGAGTTTCACATAAAATAAAACAAAAGTGAGTTTTGATTTCGATATATTTCGGGTTGTCAGCCCAGTTTTCTAGCTCCTGACGATGAGCTGACAACCCGAAATATATCGAAATCAAAACTCGCTTTTGTTTTTATTTTATGTGAAACTCAATCTCGTAACTTTACCTAATTTTATTATTATTAAAAAATGTTTCAATTTGAACCAACACCTATCTCCTTAAAAGTTACAAATATATTTTATGAGTTTTATCTCTATATATTTTTCGGGTAATCAACTTCCCATCTTCAGGAGATACAAGAAGTATCTGTCTTAGTCACTCCGATGTTTAAGTTTATATGTAAATACTGGTAGAATTTTTCAGTTTATTTCAATAAAGTGCAGGTACAAATAAAATATATTTGTTTTATTTATGTGAAACCTACCTAGTATTTTAATTAAACTCTTATTTAAAATGTTTCATCTAGAGCCGACACCAAGTTGCGTAAAAATTAAATATGACTTCGCTAATAATAATTCGATAATGCAAAAATATAGATAAATATGTTATAAAAATAAATAAATAAAATAATACTAAAACGAACTTCTGATTTGACAATGCAATTTTTTCAAATTCTAAAAAAAAATGTATTATTTTTGTATTGCTGTTATTCCACTAGTAAGTACTAGAATTAATGCATTTGCTTACGAGAGATTATATTTAACGTCCTTTTCTTTGTTGATCATTCGGGGGTCAATGATGAGCTTTTTGAGGGATGTGTTGAGCCGACAGCCATGGGATGCTTCGCCCGCAAGGAAGAGAGGCACCTGCATCCATGCATCCATGTTTGAGATCCAGTTGGAATTCCAGTTCACTTTGCCAATTGCACCTGCACAACAGAGGAGTAAAGTCATAATCATCACACAGAATTACTATATGTAATGTTAATCCAAAATTAAGATTCTCGCTGGGTTTCACATAATGAATAAATAAAATAATTTAAATGGTTTCATTTTCAAGATAATATGTATCTTAAACTCAATATACAAAAACCTCGATGAGTCTATAGTGAAGGAGATGAAGAGAAATAAGCTGGGCAAGTGCAAGTCTGACGACCGTATCGTTAAATTCATTCTTATTTACCGTTGATAATGATCCGAGAAAATAAGAGAATTTCTGGACTTTTTTATAATATCAATATATGTATGGAGCATATCCATGTACGGGTGTGAAACCTGGACAATTGGAAAAGCGGAGAGAAAGAGATTAGAGGCTTTCGAAATGTGGTGCTACAGAAGAATAATGAATATCAAATGGATGGATAGAATTACAAATGAAGAAGTTCTTGGAAGAATCGGAGAAAGAACTTTGTGGAGGAGTCTGAGGAAGAGAAGAGATCAGATGATGGGGCACACACTGAGACATGGGGGACTGCATAGGGATATCTTGGAGGGGAAGGCGGGAAAGAAAAAAGGAAGGGGAAGGCTCAGATTAAAATATTTCGACCAAATAATTGGGGATATGGGATGTGAGACAGAGGTCAAACAGCTACCGGGGGACAGAGCCGAGCGGAGACGGGTGGTTGCATCAAACCAGTCTTAGGACTCTATACTCAATGATGATGATCAAGTTAAGGTAATTTTGAACGAACATTTTACTAGTACTAATATTGACTTATACTTATTACCTATTAGGAGTTGCACCTTCTTGACAGAACAACTTCTTGTATTATTATTTTTTAATAAAATGCATGGTTGTATTGGTCCCAAAATCAATCTAGATTACCAACTTCTAGCCATGACTTGTAACTAGATAACCCATTTATCAAATCATTTATTTTTTTAAAATTTTCTTTATCTTTATGAAGGAAGGGGGCCTAAAACCTAATCAGTGTTCTTTTTGGAAATACCAACTTTTTGCCTCCAGATCGAACTTTCTACGACTTTTCGTTCCTGAGTTATCATGGGTAACTGAATCCAAACTCCCAAACACAAGTTAATCGATTTAGTTAAATACTATATAATGTGTAGCACCTTAGAATCGTAATCTACAAATGGACTTATTGAGAATAATTTATTCCTATCAGAACTAAATTTAAATAACGAACTTTTATCGTTCTTCCTTTAACTTTTTGTCCATTTTATTATTTTTTTTTTTATTTTTTTTTATTGGACTTTTTCTTTGAATTGATATTCAGTTTTTATAACAATTTATCTTGCAACTTTCCAGCTATTTAAAGAACAACTTTTGTTTCATTGTTTTTTTCCTCTTTTGATTGAACTTTTCCATTTTTCTCCCTATGCAAGCAGCAATTGATTGATTGATAAGCCCGAGCCAACTCCGGATTGGAATATTTACATGATTATCCCTTTCTGTGCTTTAAATAAAGTTACACTCAAAAGTCTAAGTTCTTATTCTATACAATATTCATGAACACTAAGTAGAACATTTCTCGAAGTTGTTCTATTAGTTCAAGACAAATTTTCTTAATTTTGGGTAATTAATTTAAAATCTTCCTCAGTCTTTCTTTCTTAATCTTCGACGTTTATACGGGGTGCAAAACAGTGTTTATGCTTGACTAGTGTTATAGTTTGCTACTAACATAACAGAAAAGAGAACGAAAGGTAATTTTTTTTAGATGTTGTGAAAGTATCAAGTTGTTGGTCAAAAATAACACCTTAATTGTTTATTTCTCCGAACTGTTGATCTTTTATCTGATCATCTTCAAGGCTATAAACAATGAGGGCAGTATTTTCTAATTTTTCATATATACAAATTTCCAATGAATAGTATTAGGTTGTTTTAAAAGTTTTGTCCGTTTTAATGTCATGTGTTTTTGTAGCTCCATATCTCAATAAATATTTATTCTACTCTGTCGTGGTATATACTGATCGATAGAGAATTTTGTACTCTATACATTGATGCTGTTTATTTGTTTCCAAATTTTAATTTTTTTGCCTCTTTTCAGGTTGTTACTATATGATGTGGTTAAGCGATTTTCGGCCAGTTTTTCTCTACGAATTCAAATTGAACCAAAGCGCTGCTGAAACAGCCCAAAAAATTAACCAGGGATTGATTTGGCAATGATAGTGTTAATGAACGCACTGTTCGACGTTGGTTTGCGAATCAGGACCAGACAAAAACGGCCTTCGTCTCATAAAAACGGACAAAACTTTTGAAACAACCTAAGATATGAATAGTGGTAACCCTTGAAGTATTGTTAATTTTTAAACTTAACATCTAGAAATACATATAAGCAGATACACTATGTTTCTACACCCTGTACGCACGTATTGATCTGAGCAAATTCATAATTCGTAGAGCTTACCTCGCTCGCAGAGGGTGAGATTTTCCAGCGCGCGGAAAGAACTCGCGAACGTGTTTCCGCGTCGTTCAAACAAAGAGTAGATATCCTGAGCTTCGAGCTGGAAACTGGATTCGATTCTCTCCATTGATTTGTCTAAATTATTTAGCATTGATTCACGAATCTCAGCATTAATCCATTGGTCAGTTGAGGCATCGAAATCTGCAACCCGCGCGGTCCCGTTGGCGACAATCCGCTCCTCGTCGCAAAGAGAGATTTCGAACCAGCCGGTTCCTCGCTGGTAGAAACACTGCAGACCCACCGCGCCTAAAAACAACCATTCTAATAAAAAAGAATCCAAATTTCAGGAAATCCTCTTGAAATGATCCACTTACCTTTTGAAGGAATGTTCAAGACCTCATGCATTTTAACATTTTCAAAGACAACCGGCATATCATTAATGTTGAAATCATTCAATACAGCTAACAGATCCCAGACTATATACTAGAAGAGGTATACAAAAAAATATTATTTAATAATACAATGCTGTAAATATAAGATCTAAGTATGTTGTTAGGAATCTGTCACATTTCTTTTGAATCTAATATCTTTGAGTTTTGGATAAAATTGTTTATGTTAAGTGAAATAATCGCGTATACAATTAAAAACATTTTTTATACAATTTAAATGTAGCTATTATAGACAGTCCTGATGAGCGGAAGGAACCCCATGCGTAGTAATATCAAAGAACACCTGAAATCGAGTGAATTTTTTCTCAAAAGGTCAAATAGTGTTTTCACTTTACCATACAGGGTATGTAATCATTCATGGAAAAATGATTTTTTTTGCTTAGTTTTTTCAAAATACATCTCAAAAACGGCTTAATCTATTTTTGAAAAATTATGGCGTTTTTGGTCTACAGGAGAGCCTTTTAGAGTGACAGTGAAAAATGTATAATATATCTATATTAATTATTTTGTCAAAATGTCTGTTAGTAAGTTAATTACGACGCTATGAAAATGACTCACTATGTGAAATCGATAGTGTGAGCTAAAAGAGGAGGAGAGGTTCAAAAATATTTTAAGAAAATAAAATTTTTAAAGAAAGTTGATATTTACAATAGAAAAGTGTCATATTTAAAAAGAAATATTATTAATTACTAATAGGCCTAAAATGAGGGGTGAGGGAAGATTCTCTTATAAAATTGAATTCTATCTTTTTAAATCTAAAAAACCAAGCTAGCTGAAATTGGCTTTGAAAGAGTTTTATAATAAAAAAAGACAGTCATTATTTCTTTAGGGGACTAAAATATTAATTTTAAGTGAGGGGTCAGAGTGTTTGGTAAAGCTACGTGGATGTTTTTTTTTTTTTTTACTTTACCATACAGGGTATTGTAATCGTGCATGAAAAAAGTAGTTTTTTCCTTCTTTTTTTGGAAATATCTCAAAAACGACTAAAACTATTTTGATTAAAAAAATTGACCGCAACCATGGCATTTCGGTCTACAAAAAAGCCCTAATAAGTGAACATCGAAAAAAATATATTTTTTGAGATAATAATTGTTTTGTCAAAATTTCTGTTAGTTAGTCTGTGGGATACCAAATTTTTGTGGCACGCGTCAGTTTATTTTTTCACGTTAAAAGTTTTAAGCCTTCTCAGGATTTGGACATGAGTGCTAACCCTGATTTCCGGTTAGCATGACTTTTCGCTAAAGGCATAAATTTAGAAAAATTCCATCCATTTCATAAAAATAAAATTGTAAAATACTCAAAAAGTTAGAATTATTTAGGAGACAATAAAACAGTGTGTCTTCTGCTATTTTTCCAGCTGCTACTCTGGGCAAAAGAAACTTTCAATTTAATCATTTTTGTTTCGAATTTAGTTTCAGCAATTTTAGATTTAATATAATTTTTCCTCTTCCCATACTACGTAATTTTTTTCCAGATTGCCCAACATATATAATATTCTGGTGGGTTTTCGATAAAAAATGAATTTACCAAATAGCTTGCAAGTGGATAAACAATAGCTCCTTGGTAAGTAGTTCCTTTGTAGATAGTATCTTCAGGATTATTGAACGAGACGGTCAAAGACTTTTCACATGGCATAGTTGTTGACTAAAAAGAGAGGATATTTATTATTCAATAATAGCAATAGATCATGAAGTGATAGAATTTGAGTTTACTTTGAGGTAGGAATAGAGGACTTGCCATTCCTCTGTATAATCCCAATCGACGTATGGGGAAAGCGATGCGGTTCCTTTCGATACCGGATAGTTGACCGGTGGGTAGAGATTTTCAATTTTCGGATTCAATCCCGACATATACATTCTGAAAACAAAACATGGTAAATTATTCAACAGTTTTCAACATTCTTGAAATTAAAATAATATTTGGTATTACATATTTGAAGAAGTTATTAATAATAACTAAAGGAAAAGTATATAATATTTTGAGACTATTATGAGATTTTCTAATGGAATTTTTAATACGCTTCCTCTGGTGGGCGAACCATGTTTTGAATTGACTCTCATATTTTTCTCGCGTTTATGTATATTTTGAACGAGGAAAGAATTTATAGTCATTTTTTCTGTCAGTAATGTCTGTGTGAGTTCGCTAATCTTGAATAACACAAAAAAAGATTCTCTTAGAATGTACATTTGAGTACCAAAATTGTATTGTCAGAACGAAGAAGTAAATTAATTTTTTGGGTTTTCTATATTCAGAACTTTCGGTCGAAAAATTGCATCTGAGGAAGAGAGGAGGTCAGATGATGGGGCACACACTGAGACATGGGGGACTGCTTAGGGATATCTTGGAGGGGAGGTGGGAAGAAAAGGGAGGGGAAGGCCTAGATTAAAATATTTCGACCAAATAATTGGGGATATGGGATGCGAGACATTTAGAGAGGTCAAACAGCTGGCGGGGGACAGAGCCGAGTGGAGACGGGTGGTTGCGTCAAACCAGTCTTAGGACTGTATACTCAATGATGATGATGATAAACAGAGAATCTCATAGTGTTTTAAATTATTATTTTTTTTTTACTAGCTTTCTCGTACCTCGCTTTTTTTAACTTTTTTTTTTTTTTTGTAAAGATGCAGCTCCTATGGATCTCGAAAGACCCTTGCATTACCGAAGAGAAGGGAAAGTTGATTAAGTGAGAGGAGTGTAGACGTAGGTGTCTATGCACCCCGGTTTTGAAGGTTTGAAGATTATAGGTGCTGGGAAAGATGGAGGCTGGGAGAGAGTTCCAGTTCCTTGAAGTCATGGGGATATATGTATTGGCGAATGAAGTGGTCCGGCACTTTTCCAATTTGACCGCGAAAGAGTGTTGAGAGTCGGCAAAACGCGTGCTACGTGCAAAGCATGCTTTGGGGGGAATTATTGATTTTATCTCATCAGAGTACCTGCCGTGATAGTATCTATAGAAAAGGGAAAGGACAGAGACATTTCTTCGATGAGCCAGCGAGACTAACTAAAGGAATAAAAGAATTCTAAATAATTTAAATATCACTATGCTCCAAGATTTTTTTTTGAAAAATGGATATAGATTATAAAGACTCACTTGGCAATGCTGGTCAAAAGGAAATTCAATCCGTCTGGATTGCCCCTTTGGGTCATTGGAATATTAGTGACATCAGCGCCCAACGATCTACGAAGAATCGCCTGAAGCAGCCCGTGAGGGGCAATTTCTATACAAATTGCATTGGATGGAATGTGAGTGCTTCCGTCTTCGAAGAGGACTGAAGAGAGCAGATTGTTGGTGTGGTATTCAGCTGAACTGTATTGAGCCAACTCGCTGTCCCATTGATCCTTAGGTACGGAGGTCGAGATCCATTTCGACGAGCGTTTCACCGGCGTTGGAATAACCTAAACCCGAAAAATGTGTAATGCAATTTAGAGTAGAACAAGATTATTTTCAAGAACGAAGGTTTTAGACTTTTGTATAGGATAGTCAAAATATTCAAGTACCTAACTAAAAATATTCAAGCATGCAAAAAAAGTTTCAGAGCGAGAGCTAATGGACATTTTGAGCAAATATTTCAGTATGCAAATAACATATCCCTCAAGCATGCAAAAAAGTTTTAGAGCGAGAGCTAATGGACATTTTGAGCGAATATTTCAGTATGCAAATAACATATCCCATAGTGTAGTGTGATCAGCACACACCCCGAAAGTGAAATTCTTACTCGCCAAATATAGTCGTTTTCATAATCAACCCCTGAAGTTGTCAAAACTAAAATTTCAGGACATTCCCAATGTCAATACTTACTATTTTTTACGAAAGATAGAATGATAGCCCAGTCGCTGAGGAGGGACAGATCCCCCTGTTACTATGTAAGATTTAGGTATAATTTCAAATCATTTTACAAGATCTGCCATTTTGACAGATTGGTTCTTAGACCTTTATGAAACTATATTGGAAAAGGAAGAATTAAATTCTAGTCTGTTCCCCCTAATACAATATCTCAAACATCTCTAAATCAACCTACTGTCAATCGTCAAACCTTATAATTTTTTTTTTTATTTAATTCTAAAAATTATTTTTGTACTTGAATTTTATTTCAGATGATTATTTTTAAAATATTTATTAATTAAATATTATTAATTTAAGTATTATTAAATTAAAATAATAATAATAATAATAATAATAATATAATATGAATTCAAAGTATCTTGGAAAAAAATATTTTTCACACTTATCTAGAAAAACTTAGATTATTCAAATATATTTTAAACAAAAAATTATTTCACATAGTATATTTTCAATAATTATTGTTCTAAAACAATTATAAGAGATCGTCGTCTACTAAATTTGAGGATGTTGTGGATAATTTTAATTAAACGTCATACTGTATTCACCCGCTAGAAAATTAACCCCATTGGCAAAAAGCCAAGGGCTCGCCCCCCCCGCCTGTGAGGTGGGCTTATTTGGCCATATGTTCATATGTATCACACTAAATATTTCACTCAAAGATAATTAAGTGTGGAAATTAGAAATTTCTTCTTTTTTTCCTATTTTTTGGGTTCCCTTACCATTGAATCCACCTAAGAATATTCAGTATTATATAGATTTATAGATTATGCATTAGGAAGAAAAAGTGATCAATCTAGAGAGTGGAGAAGCAGGTGTCTGTGTTTGAAGCCTAAGAACGTTCTCTTTATACATACCTCTTTGAGATATTTAAGTAGTGCAGGAGCAGCAGGCTTTATGTATCTACTATGATAAGCGATGTTGGATACGTTCACAGTCCTGGCAAAGATTCCTTTGGCTTTCAATTCTTCTACAAATTTGTCAACACTCTGAGTGGGACCACTGATGGTACATGAGGAGTCGCTGTTGCGACAAGCCACCTCAACATCCTCCGGAAGCATGGGCAGAATTTTACTATAGCTCAAACCTTATAGAAAAAAAAATCAAATTCATTATAAGTAGAGACCGGATGCCTATCCAATTGCATATTTTGTTTGCTGCCACATACGACCCAGGGGATCAATTATCTATCCGAATCATGCATCTAGGATACTGTGGTTTAAATTTTATACTGCATATTTTTGCATATTTAAGTAATATTGCATAAAATTGTATATTTTAAGGATTTTTTGTCAAATATTGCACATTTCGTGCCAAATACCAAGTAAGAATGAAAAAAAGAATAAATAAAACAGGAGGACACTTATAAACGTAAATTATTCAGAATTACAATCAAATTTTAATTATTTTTGAGATCATTTGTTAATTATTTATTTCTTTATTTTTTTTAACGCCCTTCGGGAACTATAGCCCATTTTGGCAATAAAGTGTTCATGTGTGTGTGTGTAGAAAAATGAACAAAAAAAAAATGATTCGAAAATTTTTGAATACCAATATAATTAATACAAAAATATATTTTCAAAAAATTAACAAAAATTTTTTTAATTACAAATTACACTAAAAAGTGGAAAATGAGTTGTTTTCTAGAATTTAAAAAATTTTCATAGATCCATGACTGAAAATAAAATCATGGGGGATTTTTTCCATTAATTTTCAGACAAAAGCACCTACTGAAAATGAATTCGTGGGCGATTATTTCAATTAATTTTCAGTTATTAATCGTGAGTGAATAAACATTTTTTGGGTAGAGAAGAAAAATTTTTATTTTATCTTTTATTTGAAATAAAAGCATGTTATTCCAAAGTTTTTTTTTAAATATTTTTATTTAATACGTTAAAGTTCATTTGATAAAAATAGTTATGTTGAAAAGAAAACTTCTAAAAAATGTCAAATTTAAAAAAAAATGATCCCTTAATATTGATATACAAAACTCAAGTGTGGCGATTAGAATGCATATCTTTCAGGCGTTCCCATTCGAACCAAAATCAATTTTTAATAATTAAACAACTTTTATATATATTTATTATTTATTTATTAAAAGTAAAGATTTATTAATTATTGATTACTAAATATATAAATAAATAAATGCAGTGGAAAATTTAAATTTATTTTTAAATCATCATCATTAGCCTGTCGATAGCGACAATCCACTCCTGAATATAGGCCTCTTCCATCAAATGGAAGGGGGTTGGCATTAAGTCACCACGCTTGCCAGACGGATTGGTGACTAGGAATCAGATTATAGCCGGTCAAATATCAATGCAGGGACTCGGACTCGAACCCGGGACTCCTGCTTAGAAGGTGTCTTAAGCTCTCGGCTAATCCGATTCCCTGATTTTTTCCCCCGATTTTTTAAATAACAGAGGTGATTTGGCTTAGGCTACTTATTGGGACTTCTTCAGATCATTAATTACGTTAATGTAATTTATATAGAGGAAAATAATATAATATATGAAAATGAAGAATTAAATACGAGGGTAATTCAAAACGAGCCTTTTGCAAAAAAAAATTATTTTACATTTAAGAAGAAAACTAACTTTATAATATAGTTATTTTTCTACATATTTGCCCTTCTTAGTAATGCATTTTTCCCATCGAACAGATAGTTTTTTCATGTCGTCCAACCAAAACTGTTCAACCTCTTGATCGTTCGCAAAACACTCCCCTCCAAGTGCTTCTTTGAGAGGTACAAACATATGGAAATCGGATGGTGAAAGGTCAGGGCCCTAGGGAAGGTGGTCAAGTGTAGACCAATGCATTTCAGCCAATTTTTGGGTTGTTAGGGTTGCAGTGTGGGGTCATCCATTGTTATCCAGGAGTAGGACGTCTCGGATGGGCTGACGGCGCCTTTTTGACCGATATGCAGCTGGAACCGGGTCAAGAAGGTCACAGTAGTAGGCAGCGTTTATTGTGATAATTTATTGACGATAATGGAGAAAATCAAGGAGTATCCTTGAGAGTCCCAAAAAACCGTTGACATCACCTTCCCGGCTGACAAGCGAGTTTTGACTTTTGATGGTCCTGGCCCCCCCTTTTGCTCTCCACTCCATACTGACTCTTTTCGACTCAGGATGTAGTGTGCATTCCCCCCGAACTGTGCCCGCATTCGGTCCTGAATTTAGTCTGGTTTTAAAGCCTTCGTTCGTTAAAAACTTTATTATGATGCGTTGCGCAACTGATCGGTCTTGTGAAGACAACTAAAGAAATCAGTCGGTCTAGAGGGGATCCCTCCAACCCTTCCAGATGCTCCGCCTATCTCCGAAACAATTTCTAATCCTCAGAATTAAAAGGCTCGTTTATATTTGAATTCCCCTCGTATGTCTATGCAACCTGAAGAAATCTCAATAAAGTTAAGACAAAACGTAGCCTAAAGCCAATAACGCGTTTATTTAAAAAAAGTTTGATTATCTCTACTTTTATTTATTTATTTATTATGGAGACTAAGCTTTATTTAGTTAAATTTTACCGAAAATTGAATTTACTTCTACTTTAAAGTGTGAACTTATTTTAAATCTTATCATAAGTGAAATTATATTAAAATCCACTGGATATATTTAATTATTATTTTTGAACTTATATAAAATATCTTTTAATTTTAAAATATTAATGAATTAAGTGACTTTACCGATGGCAGCCATCATTCCCTGGATTAGCTCAACCTCAATTGAGGCTTTTCCTCGGCTGTAGGCAGACAAAATCATCTGCTCTCTGGTAAAGCAGCCATCAGCATAAGCACAGCCGAGTTCACCGACAGAGTGACCGATTATGCCGTCGGGAACAATTTCCAAAGCTCGGAGTACATCAACCAAGGCCATCTGAAAAAATAATTAATGTTTTATTTAGAAAATATAAGATTCCCAATTAAGTAGGTTGAAAAATTTTATCCGGCGGTTAAAAACAACATTATATTTTTATGAATTGATTAATAGTCGAGTCAAATAAGGTGAAAAAAGAGCTAAACCTCGGAATGAGCTATAAACTTGTGTAATTCTTTGTTTTTACATTTTGTATGTTAGCTCAAAAGTCCCATAGAATCTCGTGACAGCGAGTCAAAATATTTCAGGGTCAAATGTCACAAAAATATAAAGCAGTTATGTTCAACCCGCGGTCTAGTTTGGTCCATTGTTCCTTTTGTGTGGCCCTTATATTTATTTTACATCAAGGGTCCAATCAAGAAAAATCGAAATTTTAAACAACAAAATTCAATTAACAAAAAATCAGAAATCGACTGTTTTTTCTAATATTCATCTTTATTTATATTATTTTTTTTAGCTTCTCGGCCTCTCTAGCCATAAGCCGAATTTACGATACTAATTATTATTTTTTTTTAATATGTCTCTACCCCGGGTCAGGTTTTAGCCGGATGGCTCGAGTCAGATTCCTACCCGGGTCCACTTGGTTAGCAGGCTGACACGCTAACCCCTAGCCTACCCGACCCCCCATTATTTATGTTTATTCAAGATCTTATTATTATTAATACTTATTAATTTAATTGAAAAGTTTTTGTTTTGCCCAGAGTAGCAGAGTTTGGTTCATAAATGGAAATCAATGAAGTTGTCTTCTACTTGATGCAAGTAAACATGTTTATTTCCATCAAGTAGAGGACAACCTCATTGATTCCCCTTATTAATTTAACTCAAATTTAAATAAAATATTTGTATTTACCTGAATTGCTGCTATTCCGACAAAAGAATGAAGAATGTTATCAAAAATGGTAGCATCATCGGTAGTGATAATATGTTTTAAATCAACTCCTTTTGGTAGAAGAATATTATGGCATATTTCTATTGTCTCTGCAAAAATGGGTAACTGCATTAAATGGGAAGCCATGGTGGGCCATTGGCTGCCCATTCCGGAGAAGACGAACCAAATGGGTCTCTGTAGACCATCGCAACGCTAAACAGAGAAAGAAAAAAGAGACCAGGTAGAGAAATAATGGAGGTAGACATAGCTACAAGTAGTGGTTACCTCAACTTCTCTAGCAGGTGGATCTGTATCGCCTTTCTTCGTCCCAATAATGGTGTAGGAGCGGTAGAGATGGTTCGGGATTTTGACATTGTACACATCGTGAAAGAGTCGAACAAACTCGGCATCCACTACTGGTATCTTATCTATCTATGAACAAATGTTGACCAAAACAATAAATCTTAAACTGTTATTTCAATTTGAAAGTAACGTAATTATTATTATAAAATATCATTCTATATTTGATTTATCTTTTTATATTCTGAAAAAGTAGAAACGATGTTCAATAAAAATTTTCTCTACATTCAAGGAAATTCAACCTCATCCCAAAATATTAATCCTATTTGATAGTACTACTTGATTGGATTTTTGATTTTGTGGAAACTATATACACGTAACTTGTAAATTTCAAGTTTGTATCTTTTTTAGTTTACAAGCTACAATCAATTGCACTTGTCCGAATACTAAATATGTGGGCATTCCACGCCAAATCGGACGGCTTGAAAAATTTTAATTTTTGATTTCCTTCATTTTTTGGACCTTTTCTGAAGAAGTTTTTTGAGCAAAATACCGAAAAAAGAGCGTTTTTTCCTTCATTTTTTTGGACCTTTTCTGAAGATGTTTTGAGAGAAAAAACCGAAAAAAGAGCGTTTTTTTCCTTCAAAATTCGATATCTTTTAAAAAGGAGATCAAAAAATTTCAAAATTTACCGGAAGAGTTTTTTGATGGATACTAAAAAATGACAAAAAATGAAGAAAATCGAAAATTAAAATTTTCAAACCGTCCGATTTGGCGTGGAATGCTCCATATACAAATGCAGAAATATTTATAATAGCTCAATTTATGGTGTATTCACTGGAAAATTTTTAATTTTATTTGTCTTTATGAGACCACGTTTTATTTATGGGCATTTATTTTCTGAAAAGTCCACGGATAGAGGAATCATCTTTTATAAGGATGTTTCACTTTGCACCAACACCACAATCTCTACTAATTATGAATCATCTTTTGCCTGTAGGAACGTGCGAGGACCAAAAGACAAGTCCATACAAGTTCAGTCCAATAAAAGTTATTCTGAAATTCCGTTATTCTAGAAACACCCAATCCATTCTTAGGTTTACGGGGAAAAATTTTGTCTACTTTTTGTTGAGCAGTGTTTTTGGCTAATAGAACACTTATACAAAATTTAGACGAATGTGTAGCATGACTATTTGAAGCCCCGAAGAAGTCGGCAAAGTCGACGAAACGTTGGCTGATAAATAAAAAAGTCACACATAAAAACTTGTCCTTATTTTCCACTTATAAACTTTCAAATTTAATTTTGGAATTTATCAGGGTCAACAATAAATCATTAACATTTTTGTTATGATATATAATATGTATACATTATACATTCACATATTATGGTTATTTAATTAGATTAGATTAGTTAGATTGAAATAAATTATATTAAATTGTTCTGAATCAGGTCCATACTTTTATTTTTTGGCAAAAAATTCATCGTTAGATATAAAATGCATTGGCAACATTAAATGCCTTCTATTAATTTATTTAAGGACAGACCTTGTAAACCCACCAGTACTTTAAATAAGTAAAAATGCATCAACATTACTACACATATAAAGCCAAGTTTCTTTTTCTTTTCAATCACACAAAGAAACTTTCCCTCCTGCAATTCTTCTATATCAGCTGATTGAATCTGTGATTGAAAAGGAAAAAACTTGGCTTTATATACATGGTAGGGCATAAAGATCTACCACATTTTGAAGAGGTATAAAAAATGAAAAAATTTAGCTAGAAAAAAACTGAATATATTTTTGAAAAGAAATTGATTTTTTAATGTGTTTTAAGCATTAAATCAGACGAAAAAAAGGGTGAGGGCGTTAAAAATGAAAATTCTAGCCCTTTAGACCAAACTCCACCAAATTGTGTTTACATATTCTGTTGACCCCCCTTTGACCAAACTCAATCAAATTTTGTATACATATTCTGTTGACCCCCAGAAGGCTAAAAATGCAAAAACTAACCACCAAAATGGGAAGGGGGCAGGGTGGAGAATGAAAATTCTACGCTTTCAACCAAACTATGTATACAAAAGTTGGTTAGTTTTTGAATTTCTAGCCTTCTGGGGTTCACCAGAATATGTATACAAAATTTGATTGAGTTTGGTCAAGAATTTTCATTTTTGACCCCCTCCCTCCCCTTTTTTTGTCTGATAATGTTTAAAACACATTTGAAAAAAATTTACTTTATGTTCTTTTCAAAAATATATTCAGTTTTTTTTTAGCTAAATTTTTTCATTTTTTTATATCTCTTCAAAATGTGGTAGATCTTTATGCCGCACCTTGTATTAATGTTGATGTATTTTTACTGATTTAAGCTACTGGTTTGTTTACAAGGTCTGTGCCTAAATAAATTATTAGACGAATTGTGGATGATACGTTGTAATTTGAAAATAAAAGTAAAAAAAAATCAATTAATTTTTGGTTCTTTATCCCCTGAATACTAATACGAATTTAATCTATTAAATTATATTAAAGTAGCCACTAATAATTACTGTTCTGACTCAAATTAGAAAATTCATATTAAACAATTATAATATAATGTAGGTACAAGGTATATCTCTAATCACAAAAATAGTTTATAATTGTTGAGCTTGATGCGGTACAAAAATTAAAGGACCAAATGTTGCTTATTCTGAATAAACGATTTATTTAAGTGACCGATTGCGCAATCATTCATATCGTTACTTAAATATATTAGTATAATTTTAATTGAATGTAATGGAAGGCAGCCCAGAGGTAGTGAGGAAAGAAAAAATTAACACATATAAAATAAGGTGTAATTTATTGGAATCCTTCCTCCTTTCCTTTCAAACCGACGTTTCGGAGGATTTTTCCCTCCTTCTTCAGGGTTTCAAAGGGTCAATGAATGAAACAAATAAAATGTTTCCATCTTCTCTCCACAGTAGTGTTCAAAAGCTTTCTTCATTTTAAACAAAGGCATAGAAAAACAAATTTTTTTCCTCCTTTTCTTAATTAGAAGGAAAGGAGGAAGGATTCCAATAAATTACACCTTATTTTATATGTGTTAATTTTTTCTTTCCTCACTACCTCTGGGCTGCCTTCCATTACATTCAATTAAAATTTCTACCAGTCCGTCTCTCTCCAGAGAAAATTTCGTTGCAAAAAAATATTAGTATAATATTTCTGGAAATTCGGATAATAACAACGTATTAATTTATAACATGGTGACGTTTCATATCTTCATCCACACTTTATCAAGTCTAGAATTAAAACAACTGTATGTATAATTTAATTAGTGTTGTTAAAAAAGTTTTTGAAAAATTAAATTAATAAATTTTTCATAAATATCACCATTCTTTCCTCCTTAATTTATCTTCGTGTCTTTTCTTTTGTTCTAAAAAATTTAAGAAAAGAATGAAGAAATTTATAAAAAAATATTTTAATTTATTTTATCAAAATCTTTAAAAGCAAATTTACATACAGTTGTATTGATTCTAAGAGACCTGATGAAGTGTCATAAATGATATTAAGGTAGTTGTTTCACCATATGTGATTTCTTAGGATATTTTTGAAATTTATACAGATTATTATTTAAATACTCCTGCATCAATTGGGGGCAAAACGAAATTTATGAACGGAGATATTAAATTCCAAAGATAGAGTTTTTAAGACACTTATACATTGCAAATATCAAAAATTTTACATACATTTTTAATTATAATTAAAGAAATTCTTCTTACCATTGTTATACCATTGCTATAAAAAACTAAACCAATATTAAAGCAGGGATGTTGAGCGTGTTTCTAGGGGAGATTATTGACTTTAATCGTCAAAACTATATATGAGAGTATTCAAAAGAACACTATAATAAACACTAATACCTCTCTATTTATACAACTTTTCGTTATAACTGCTTTGTACACTTATAGCTAATATTCATATAATATTTTTTGCGACACGGCCAAAAAGTCAGGAAATCCCCAGTAAATGTCTTTTGTCATGATTTCTAGGCAGGCTGTCCAATAAATATTTCTGACGTCGCAGAAACCTCACAAACATATCATTCGATTCAAACTCACTGGAATTTAGGGATAAAATTTCAATGCTAGGCGTAATTCTAGGGACTGACCTTTCATGGAATGACCATATCTCAACCAGGGCTAATGCTGCAGCGCGCAAGCTTGGTCTCCTATTTAGGTCTAAACGCTATTATACTCCCAGTCAACTTCTTACACTGTATAAGGCTCAAATTCGTCCCTGTCTCGAATATGGCTCTCATCTGTGGAGGGGTGCCTACAAGCATTCTCTTTCTGTACTACAGATGATAGTGTCTGTTCAGTCGAGCTGAAATCATTTATCCCCCCTAAAGCTCTCTTTACGAGAAACACGCGAAACACGCTAAGCACCCCTTCGCTGTCAAATTGGATAAAAATCGAACAAGCGCTTTCGCTAAATCGTTTATCCCTATGACCTCCAGAGACTGGAACTCGCTCCTGCCACCATCTTTCCCGCGGCTTATAACCTTCAGCTCTTTAAGACCCGTATACACAGATACCTTCGACCCCTGTCCAGGGCATAAAATTCCCTCTTCTTCTTCTTTTCACGGTGGAGGGGTCAACCCAGGCTTTTAGGGGATACACCTTTTTGGTGTAACTCCTTCTCTCATCATTTTCGTTAAAAAAAACTATACAGTATTTTGCAGCCGACTTTCCTTGAATTTATCTTATAAGTATAAAGCGAATTACGAATATACCTATATAAAATTATGGACGAGAACAAAATGAATAAGCAATCTAGGTAAGTATTTTGTACCTTTGCTACTAGCTTTTGCAGTCCCTCTTCTGATCGTCCAGAAACAAGCATCAATCTTGGTAGTCCGTCAGCTGGCGGAAGGACTTCTTTAGGACCTCCCATTCCGTGCGATTTCACAATAATGTGTGAATATTCACTTCCTAGACCCACTCCGTTAATTGCTACAATTCCGCCCTTCCAATCCATGGTCTCTGTAACCACCTGAAATATTGATCATTTTTAAATTATTAATTTATAAATATGACATAAAAGCAAATATTTAAGGCAAGCATCTATTTCCGGGCAACTTGCTTTTATTATTGGATCTTTTTATTAAATTGTTCAAAATTACATTATGACTAAGTAAATATAATTGCAAGTTTCAAATACAAGAATCCTTGTTAGTTTCAGTCTAGAAGTAGTTCCTTGGTCGATCTATAAGTGTCTTTAAAATTATTTAAAAAATTAGATAATCAACAGTTATTGACGAAAATCACGATAGGTGTGACATCTCTTGGAAAAATATAGAATTAATAATTACGTGTAAAATAATCCGCTAATTTCTTTTAGCAACTGCTTGGGGAGAAAAGGGTAAACAAACCCATTATTAGTATGTTTTCCTTCCTCGTGTTCTAGCACCTATGATTTTCTCCAATATTTAAATAAATGTATTATTCTTATGGGAGAATAGAGTTTGTTTTCTAGATAACTTTCTGCTATATATATATGATATATGTCAGGGGGGATGAATTCACTATTACATTACATGTCATTATTAATTCTATCTTTTGAAAATATTTTGTATTGCCGAGACTATCAGAGTTGTTGATTTATAAAAAGAAATCAATGAGGTTCTCTTTTGCTTGGTCAAAGCACATACTATATATATTTAATTTGTATATTATATTTAATTTATTTATAAAGAGAAACAAAGAGGTGATGATGATGATGATCTGCTTGATTCAAATAAACATAAACACATATATATCGAAATTATATTTCTGTATATATATTATTTATTTGTTTGAGAATATAGTTTCGAAGACTTGGTCTTCATCATCAGTCTTTTTTAATTATAAATATTATTTTTCATGGGATCAATACCGTATGGATATTGAAAATTTTCGATCTTTACTTAGCTGGGAGCCAGTTAAAATTAATTTTTTTTTAATTTTAACTGTCTCCCAACTAAGTAAAGATCGAAAAATTTCAATATCCATACGGTATTGACCCCATGAAAAATAATATTTAGAATTAAAAAAGACTGATGATGAAGACCAAGTCTCGTAACTATAGTCTCAAACAAATAAATAATATATATACAGATATATAATTTCAATATATATGTGTGTATATTTATCTGCATCAAGCAGAGGACAACCGCTTTGTTTCTCTTTGTGAATCAACAACTCTGCTACTCTCGGCAAAACAAAAACTTTTCAATTTAATTTATTGTTGAAGACTATAGTTTCGAAAGTTTGACCTTAATCGTCAGTCTTTTTAAATAGAAATATTTTTTTTTAATTGACTATCTTGCTATAATAAAAAAAAATGAATTTACTTACTATATATCCAATCGGGTATTTGAACCCAAGTGAAATAATAGATGAAACATTTCTAATAAATAATGATGAAGCTCAAACCTTCGAAACTATACATAGTCTCTAACAAAACAAAATTTATATATATGGTACATATTTATTTTCGTCGTATTTTAAAATATGTTTATTTGCTTCAAGCAGAGGTCAACCACTTTATAGATTCCTTATATATCGTGATTTTCTCCAATTGACTTTAGAAAAGACAACTTAAAATGGTATTAAAAAAACAAAACAAAAAAACAATGGAAATTTAATATTTAGAGTTAAAGCTAGTTAATAAATCCTGGTTTTTCCGGAAATTTTTACTTCTAACTTTAATAGAGCAAAGCAATTTACCTTGAGGGAACCGTTTTGAAAGCCTCCAATGAGAGGTGAGGGCTCCTCAAAATACATATTGGGCGGTATTTTGCCCGCCTGCATTGCGATCAACACCTTGGCAAGGCTGCAGAAGTTGCTGGAAGGCCCTGTATGACCAATGATTGAGTTCACTGCACCCACATGCAGAGGCCGAGTTCTTCTATTGGTCTTGACGAAGAATTCTTCGATAGCGTTCAACTCGTCAGCATCCCGAATCTGTTCAAATAAGCCAAATTTATGTCGTTTAAAGATTTTAAAGACAAAAAAATTTCAGACATTTTTAAAAAATCTGATAAATTTGATTGTTCAAGGGCTCTCAGACTATAATTTACGGAGATAGAGACGTTTAAAGATTTTAAAGTTTTTTGAGTTTAAAGTGGGGTGAGGAGGTCTATATAGTTCTGGGTTCTGAATAGTTCCAAGAAAAATATGTTATACCCGGAAAAAAATATGATAAATAGGGTGAGAGACAAAATGGAACATAAACTTGTTCTTGCATTGGTTTACTGGACCGTCGTTTAGAACACCGACAATTTGCATGAGGAAAATGAGGGAATGGGAAAACGTAACATTATTGCACAAAAGTGGAAAAAATAACCTTATAATTTCTCATGTGAATATGCGATACTGTATTAATTCTAGGAACACATACAAATACGAGTATATGATATATGATACATAAATAAGCGCTTAACTTTTTACAACTCGGTGTGAGGGAATGACGTCCCCAAATGTAAACTTATTAAAAATTATTTTTAATATTTTTAACACTAAATCTTATCACTCGTAGCAGAGTCTGGTATATTTTTAGAATATCAATATTGCTAACTTCTAAAAACTCTAAGACAGCGTTCACTATATAATTTGCAATTATGTTTTAATCCTACTTTACACAACGGTGAGGGAATGATTCGTTTTTAAGGACGAATTTAAAAATATATTTTTTGACTTTTCCGTTTGGGTGTTTAAACTATATACACATTTATGTACAGCCAGTACTATTATACATATATGAATAAATAATAAGATAGCAGACAGTTATAAGAATCTTTTCTAATTAGATCTTTGAATCTATGTGAATTTGGCGGTTGGCTCACAGTGAGGCAATTATTTTTAGGGTATTTATTTGAACATATATTTTTATTTATGATACAAAAGATAAATCTGTTTTATAATTTGGTACGCCTAGAGATGTAGTTTCATAAAAAATTCTTTGTTACGACAACTTAGAGTCCCATTTCACAGAAATCAGCAAGGACATAAATTTCGATTTTTCTTCAGAATCAGCCATATAATATATTTTTTCTGGGCCCCAAATTACGGGGGGGGGGGTCAAAAAATAAAAATCTAGGCCATTTGAGCAAATTCAACCAAATTTTGCAAAATGCAAAAACTAACCGCCCAAAATGGGGAGGGGAGTGAAGGGTCAAAACATGAAAATCTATGCCCTTGAACCAAATTTAACTAAATTTTGAATACATAATCAGTAGGCCCCCAGAAGTCTAAAAATCCAAAAACTAACCGCCCAAAATGAGGAGGGATGAAATTCTAGCCTCTTATAAGAAACTCAACCAAATTTTGTATACATAAT
Organism: Forficula auricularia; assembly: GCA_024734495.1. NCBI lineage: Eukaryota > Metazoa > Arthropoda > Insecta > Dermaptera > Forficulidae > Forficula > Forficula auricularia. The sequence goes on along the minus strand of JALMQS010000828.1, from coordinate 3,164,400 downwards.
CATTGGGCCCTCAGTAGTCTAAAAATGCAAAAACTAACCCCCCTACATGATTTTAAATAATTTTATTAAATATACATTTTTTTTAAACTTAAAATTTTTTAAAGTGAAATCAATGAGGATATCTTTTTGATTGCAGCCGAACCACAACAAGCTCTTTTCAGAACAGAAAGTCGTATAAAGTTCGTTGTGGTATTAATATGTTGAAAGTATTTTTATTATTATTATTTTTCAAAATGAAGGACTGATTAAATTTTGGACATTTTAGCTTAATAAAATCAGAAAAATATCAAATAGAGAGCCTATCGAA